>JAAAKG020154900.1:0-30565 GCA_010014905.2 Druon quercuslanigerum | reverse complement strand
TTAGCTATTTTATTTTTATTTAGAATTCATTTTTTTTTTAACAGTTTAACTATTTGGGGAGGGGGGGGGCTGAAAGTATAACAATTTGATTGACATTTTTTCTTTAGTTCTAAAATCTCTTTTTGTTCAAAAATCAACTATTTTCTACAAATTTTGTCTTTTTGAATTAATGCATCTGTTTTTTATTTAAAATTACAATCTTTTTGGTTGAAACGTTCCATTTTGAAGATTTAAACTTACTTTGTTAATAATAATTTATTTATTTTAAAGGGTTTCTTGTTTTTGAACTAAATCTAGGACTTCAAAACAGGGATGAGAATAATTTTCGAATATCCAGATAACTAGAAAAATATTTTAGAAATAGATTCAAATGCAATTTTCCTGCTGAAAGCAAAAAGATGGAATTCTATCTTTTTGAATCATTTTTAATATAATCTCCCGTCAATATAAACTCCCGTCTACCTTTTTCAATCTCCTTTCATTTATGTCACGCTATCCTACTTCTATCAACTTCTATCTTTTCCTATCTCCTTGTTAATCTAAATTCATGTCTATCCCTTTCAATCCCTTTTTTACCATTTCAATCTATCTCTATCCTTTTTAATCCTTTTTTCACTATCTCTTCCTATCCCCCATATGTCCACGACAATCCTAAACCATTTTTCTTTTATTATAAATTTCCATTTACCTTTACCAATCCCCACTTTTCTATATCTTATCCTATCCTTTGTCAATGTAAATTCACGTTCATCTTTTTCAATGCCTTCTTTACCATCTCATCCTATCCTTCATTTACCTACGTCAATATTGAACTATCTCTCTGTCAATCTAAATTTACGTCTATCTTTCCCAATATTCTCTTCTCTATCTCCTCCTATCCCTGACCTACTCATGTCAATTCCCGTCAGTCTTTTTCAATCCCTTCTTCGCCATCTCATCCTATTCTTTATCTATCCACGTCAACCTGAAGATTTTGCCGGTAGGTGGCTAACGGTAAAAGTAACCAACAAGTGAAATCATTCTTCGGGCTTATAACCAGAGGTCTGGTAAACTGTTTTGCCAAGTTCGACTCAAATTTCAACTAAGGAGTGTAATAAAATTTTAAGTATGTAGGTATTTAGGCATGGACGTCACGTCGTCTTTGTCTTTCTGGTACGTCATCAACGTCAAATTTACTTTTTTCTTAATTTCGTAACTCAATCTCGGAAAATAGAAAAAGAAATAGACAAAGATCCAAATTTATAATTAAGAGATAGAATGAAGTAGAGAAGAATAGAACTGGCCTTAGTTACTCCAGGTAGAAAAAGAGATTAAAAAATATTAAAATTCGTAAAACCATTAAATAGAATAGAAATCTCATTTAACGTCAAATGATCAAGTTAATGTGCAGAATTCCTGAAAATAAAATCAAGAATCCAGCGATCAAATTTCGACAACCATCATAAAATGTTCCTATTGTAATTTAAAAAATGATACAAATGTTCCTGAAAAAGAAAAGAGTTCTTTTTTTGGAAAAAAATAAAAAAGAGGGAAAAAAACGTTTCGGCACTCATAAAGCACCCTTATCAAGGCAAGAAAAATTTGAGCAGACAGGAACAGCAACGAAACTACGATGCTCTCTCCTTGACATCATCTTGGTTTCGTTGATGTTCCTGCCTGCTTAAATTTGTCTTGACTTGATAAGGGTGCTATATGTGTGCCGTAACGTTGGTGATTTTTTTACAAATTTTTTAAAATTGTGATTTTTTAATAATAATAATAAAAAGGACGAAGTAAATAAAAAAAGAGAATGAAGGGGATTTGGTTGGTTGCCTTCTCATTTTTCTTTCCTATTATTTATTTTTGTCCAAAAGAAGAATTTTTTTCTTTTCCTTTTTTCAGTAAAATTTTTATCTTTTTCAAATTGCAATAGTAACATTTTATGGTGATTTTCCAAGGTCGTTGAATTCTTGTTTTTATTTTCATAAGAATTCTCCACATCATAATCAAACGATAGACTGGAACTAAATTTTTTAACAGAACTTCCTCTAGATTTAGAATAGCACTATAGACCGGAACTAAATTTTTTAGCAGAGCTTTCGCTCGATTTAGACCGATACGATAGACTGATGCTCTAATTCTGATCCTTGGCGTTTCTAAACATCCTTTAAAACAAAAACAAAGAAAAACATTGCAAAATAAATTAATTTTGAAATAAATACTTTAATTTTCCACTAAAAAATATCATTTTTCACAAATAATGGAATAGTTAAACTTTCAGTTGAAAAAATTAATTTTGAAGAAAAGAAAAAACGGATTTTTATCAAAATAGTTCAATTTTTAACCAAAGTGATGAATTTTCGAATAATATTATGGATCTTCAACTGGAATATTTTTTAAATTATAAACAAGAAACATTAATGTTTAACTAAAATTATGGATATTTAACTGGATCACTTGAATTTCCAAGCGAAAAAATGCATTGTTAAACATTTTTCAACCAAATAGTTGAATTTTTAACTAAAAAAAAAATTCTCAACAAAAAATGGAATAGTACCATTTTTAGTTAAAATAATTAATTTTAAATCAAACATAAGAATTTTTAACTAAGATAATGTATCTTCAATTGAAATAGTTGAATTTTTAAATAACAAAAATAATTTTTACTAAAAAATATAAATTGTCAACCAAAACTTAAACAATTTAATTTTAGGTTAAAAAAAATATTTCATTGAACAGATGAATTTTCAACTACAGCTATGGAATTTTTAATTGGAATAAGTTAAATTTTAAGTTGCAGAAATTATTTTCAACAAAAAAAACTAAGTTTAAGAAAATAATTACATTTACAAACCAAGTGATGAATTTTCAAATAAAATTGTAAATATTTAACTGGAATAGTTCATTTTTACGTAAGAAAGATGAATGTTCAACCAAAGAGATGAATTTTTAATTAAAATTATGGAATAATCTACTGGCATAAAACTTAAATTTTCAGTTAAAAAAATATGATGTTTAAGGAAAAAACATCTAAAGAAAAAACAAGTTTTCAATCTAACAGCTCATTTTTCAATCAAAGAAATGAATTTTTAATTAAAACGATGAATCTTAAAAAAAAATTTAACTAAAGAGTTTAACTTCTAATCAAATAATTTGATTTCAAACCTGTAAGATGAATTTTCAACTAAGATGATAAATATTTCATTGGAATAATTGAATTTTTAACCTGAAAGAAAAAAAAGATCTACTAAAAATGGAACATTTAAATTTTCAGTTAAAGAAATTAATTTGCAATCAAACAGATCCATTTCCAACTAAAATGATGAATTTTTAACTGAAATAGTTTAAAAATTATAAAGAAGAAACATGAATTTTTTACTAAAATTATGGATATTTAACTGGATTACTTGAATTTTCAAGCAAACAATGCATTGTAAACATTTTTGAAACAAATAGTTGGATTTTGAACTAAAAAAAAAAAATTCTCAACGAAAAATGGAATAGTATTCATTTTTAGTTAAAATAACTAATTTTAAATCAAACATAAGAATTTTTAACTACGACAATGTATCTTCAACTGAAATAGTTGAATTTTTAAACAACAAAAATAATTTTCTCTAAAAATTATAAATTATCAACCAAAACTTAAACAATTAAATTTTAGGTTAAAAAAATATTTTATTGAACAGATGAATTTTCAACTACAGCTATGAAATTTTTATTCGGAATAAGTTAAATTTTAAGCTACAAAAATTAATTTAAAAAAACTAAGTTTAAGAAAATAATTACATTCGCAAACAAAGTGATAAATTTTTAAATAAAATTGTAAATGTTTAACTGCAATAGTTCGGTTTTACATAAGAAAGATGAATTTTCAACTGAAATTATGAATCTTTAATTATCTTGGTCAAAAATGAATGCTCAACCAAAGAGATGAATTTTTAATTAAAATTATGGAATAATCTACTGGAATAAAACTTAAATTTTCAGTTAGAAAAATATCATGTTTAACCAAAAAAAAACCCAAAGAAAAAATAAATTTTCAATCTAACAGATCACTTTTCAACCAAAGAAATAAATTTTTAATTGAAACGATGATTCTTCAAAAAAAAAAAATGAACTAAAGAGTTTAACTCCTAATCAAATATTTTTGATTTGAAACCTATAAGATGAATTAGTAGTTAAATAATTTATTAATTAAATTAATTTAGTACTTTAATTTATAGATGCAAAATATCAGTTATCAACCAAATAGTTAAATTTTCACCAATGAAAGATAAATTGATTTTCAACAAAGTAGTTACATTTTGAACGATAGATAAATTGTAAATTAAAATGATGAATCTTCAATAAAAAAAAAAATTTTAACAAAAGAGTTTATATTTTAACTAAGTAGTTGAATTTTTAACTAAAAAAGAGAAAAGAATTTGCTCGAGGTTTTTCATATAATGAAAAAAATAATAAAAATGCTTTTTCTCACAAAATATAGATAATAAATATATTTAAAAATTTACGAAATTTGGTTGAAGATTCAACTATTTTGCAGAAAATGTGTCTTTTTTGGATGAATTAAACTATTTTTCATATGATATGAAAAACTTTTTGAGTTTAAATATTAATTATTTACTATCCAAAATGAACCTTTTTGTTGAAATTTTGATTTGACATCTGAAATATTTAAAAATATTTATGCATTTTCTCAAGAATTTTAGAAAAATTATATTTATAGAACCTTAACAGCAAATAAATAAATAAACTTGTAAAATAAATAGTTTTTCCAAATTTTTATTTTGAATAAAAAATATTTTTCCCTTCAGATCGAAAATTAATTATGCTAATTCAATAACAAATTGTTGGGCCTTTCGCAAACTGTTCAATTTTTAACTCTTTCAATTTGATATTAGACTTTTATCGGAATTATTTAGCATCAATTTTACAATGAGACAAAAAATTCTTTAAAAATTCTTTTAGTTAAAAAATATTGAAGAAATAGTCCAATTTGTTCCTGAAACTCCCAACTTGGTTGCTCTACTAATCTAGGTAACTATTATTACAAACTTGACAAAAATCAATAAAATTGTTACACTTTTGCGCAATTACTATACATTGTAAAGGCTACTTTACAGCTAATTTTCATACTTGATTTCCTTCTGCGTCACCTTTATTCATCACCAAGCCTATTTTCAATATCAGACCGGTATTTTCAAGAAGCAGCTTCGTGACTTGTTTTATCGACAACATATTTGTGCGAGAGAAGATAAATATAAAATTTTATCTCTTATCGAAAGCCCTTTGTTTGTCTGATAGAAAAAAAAAGATTAAATTCCACTTTTGGTAATAATCTACTTAGCAATTTAGCTTGTCATCGAGTTACCTTAAATAATAAATAATCTAGCCAGCTTAGGGCTCCTTATAAGCACCTGTCTTTTTGCTGCTTTAATATTTAACAGCTGTCATGTCTAAGCATGCAAATCACATTACCAACGATTTAACTAGATCAGTTTGTAAGTAAAAGGCAAGGGAATAAAGTCTTAGGAATTACTTTCTCGACTAAACGAATTCTTTGATAAAAGATCCAACAAAAATAGTTACACGGAAAAAAATTGTAATTTTAGTGGCATTTTGGTTTGTGATCTTGAAAATTAATCCTTTTTAGATCAGGTTGGCCGCAGAATTTCATTTACGAAATTCCCTGATTTTTCCTTAACTAATTTTTCATTTTCTGTGACCACTAATCATTAAATATCAAAACTTTAACCTTGTCGTATTCTTAATTTAGAATCTTTTAGTAATGGAATAAAACAATTAAAATTCAAATTTTTAATTTATTATCAGGGCTACAATAGCCAAATTTAGATGAAAAAAGTGATCTTTTCAAGTGACCAAAAGTGATTAATTTAACCCCAAAAAGTGACGAAGGCGCCTTAATAATATGGCTTGTGTTATTTTAAATTTACACGAATTCAAAGAATTCGATTCATAAGACTGAAAAACAATTCTCCAATTAAAGAAATTCAAAAGGAGCTAATGAAATTTCAAAGAATTCAAGGTGTTTAAAAAAAACTTCAAGATAAATAAAACAAAAATTGAAAAAAATCCACTGAATTGAATAGAATTGATTAAATTTAAAAGAATAAATTAAAGTTAATTCCAAAAATTCCAAAGAAATCCAAAGAATTGAAAAGAGTTAAGGATAAACTAATAAGAATTATTCAGGAGGATGTTTAAATAAATTGCAACAAATATTTCAATAGCTCTTCAAATTTTTAAAAGCTTATGTTGTTACTCGCTTTTTATGAATGCATTTTTTTAAATCCATTAAAATATTACAAACTTCCGTGAAATTCTATGAAATTTGATAACATTTCCAGAAATCTTAAAAAATTTATTAAGATACCTCGACATTTAAAAATCTCTTAAAATAATTTAAGTGTTATAAGATCCCTTAAAATTTTAAAAATATCATAAAAAAAAGTCTTGTAAAATTGTTCCGTATCTTTCGAAATTCTGGAAAATTATTAACAACAGCATGGACATTTTTTTAAATTCTTAAAATGATTAAAATCTTTTAAAATCTCTTGAAATTGTTTTAATCTCTGAAAATGCCTTGGAATCTTTTAAAATACCCTAAAATATTAAAAAGTCCTTAAAAACCTTACATTTTATTGAAATCAATTGAAAACTCCTTGGCATTTTTGAAGATACCCTTAAATATATAAAATACTTTGAAAATTTTTAAATCCCTTGAATCTATTTAGAGCATTTTAAAATTTGTTCCAACCGTTTAAAGCTCTAAACAATTCTGCGACAAGATAAATAAAACAAAAATTTTAAAAAATCCACTGAATCGAATAGAATTGAGTAAATTTAAAAGAATAAATTGAAGCTAATTCCAAAAATTCCCGAGAAATCCAAAGACTAATAAGAATTATTCAGGAGGATGTTTAAATAAATTGCAACAAACATTTCAATAGCTCTTCAAATTTTTAAAAGCTTATGTTGTTACTCGCTTTTTATGAATGCATTTTTTTAAATCCATTTAAATATTACAAACTTCCGTGAAATTCTATGAAATTTGCTAACATTTCCAGAAATCTTAAAAAATTTATTAAGATACCTCGACATTTAAAAATCTCTTAAAATAATTTAAGTGTTATAAGATCCCTTAAAATTTTAAAAATATCATAAAAAAAAGTCTTGTAAAATTGTTCCGTATCTTTCGAAATTCTGGAAAATTATTAACAACAGCATGGACATTTTTTTAAATTCTTAAAATGATTAAAATCTTTTAAAATACCCTAAAATATTAAAAAGTCCTTTGAAACCCTTATATATTATTGAAATCAATTATAAATTTGTTTGACTTTTAAAAAATACCCTAAAATATATAAAATCCTTTGAAAATTTTTAAATCCCTTGAACCTTTTTAAAGCCTTTTAAAATTTCTGGCAACTTAAAAAAACCTTAAATATTTAAAATTCCTTTGAAATCACTTAAAATGATTGAAATCTATTTAAAATGCCCGAAGATATTTTAAATCTTCTGAAATCCCTTGAACCGTTTAAAGCTCTTAACAATTCTGTGACATTTTTAAAAATGAGAACATCTTGATAATTCTTTCAAATCATTAAAAATTATTAAAATTTAATAAAAATTACTTAAGATAATTGAAATCATTTGAAATATTTTGAAATCACTTGAAAATTTGTAAAGTTTTTACAAAAAGCTTGAAATCTTTTAAAATACCCGAAAATATTTAAAATCGTTTAAAATCTTTTGAAATCCCTTCAAATTTTTTAAAGCTCTTAAAAATTGCAAATTTTCAAAAAACCCTAAAATATTTTAAATTCGCATTACTGAAATCTATTTTTAAAATACCCTGAGATATTTTAAATTCTTTGAAATCCCTTGAAAATTTATAAAGCTCTTGAGAATGCCTTGGAATCTTCTGAAATATAGAATAATTCATACCCTTCGACAAACCTAGAAAATATTTAAATTAATAAAACATTCCTTATCATTTTTTTTAATCCTTGAAATATTTTAAACGATTTAAAATCTTTTGGATTCCTTAAAATCTTTAAAATCCTTGCAATAATTTTAAATTCCAGTACAATTTTTTAAAGCGCTCAAAAATTCTGTGGAATTTAAAAACATGCGAGCATTTTTTAAATTATTTAAAAGCACTGCCAATTTTTGAAATCAAATAAAAATATCATAGGATATTTCAAATTCTTTGAAAGCTTTTCAAATCCATTGGAAATTGCTAAATCTCTTGAAAATTCCTTGAAAATTAAGAAAAAAAATAAAATATTAGAATTATAAATACCCTGCAGTCTTTAAAATCCTTTCAATTTTTCAAAATACCCTGAAATCTATCAAATACTGTAAATTACCTTCAATTTATTGAAATCCATTAAAAATACCCTAAGATATTTCAAATCTTTAAAAACTTTTCGAATCACCTTTTCTAATTGATTAAACCTTTGAAAAGTACTTGGAATTATTTTAAATATCAAAAAATTGTCTTGAAACCATTTTAAATTACAGAAATAAAAAAATTCCTTGAGATCTTTTAATATATACTATAATCATCAAAATTCTTTAAAATATTTGGTAATACCTCGAAATATTTGAATACCTAGGAAACCACGTGAAATTTCTCACTTCTTGTAAATAAATTCTTTGAAATCCATTTAAATATTATAAAATCCCGTGAAATTAGGTTGAGAGCTTCGAAAATCCCTTAAAATCATTGAAATCCTCAAAAATCTTATAAAATACATTGAAATATTCGCAAATATGCAAAAAAAAATCCGAAATTTTTTAAAACCCCATGGAAATTAGTCAATATCCCTTAAAACCATTAAAATATTTTGAAATCCTTAAAAAACTTTTAAATCTTTTAATAATGTCTTGGATTTTTTAAAGTACCTTTATATATTTTAAATCCTTTAAGACTTTTAAAAGCTCTTAAAAATTCCCTGGAATTTTTTTAAATACACTCAAATTCCAGCGAAAATCTTTTGTTATCCATTTATATTATTGAAATCTATTAAAAATTCTTTGAAACTTTTATAAGCTCTTTAAGATTCCTTAAAAGTTATAAAAATGCCCTAAAACCTTTAAAATCCTTTAAAATACCTTCAAATTATAGAAATCAATTAATTATTCCTTGAATATTTTAGAAGCACTGTAAAATTCCTCAAATTTTTTTCATTGGCATAATATCTTTTTAATCTTTTGATTTCCATTCAAATTATTTAAATCTTTTTTTTTCAGTAATCTTTTCAAATTTTCTACATTATCTTAAATCTTTTGAAATCTTTTGCAATTTTTTAAAGGCCTCACAAATTCCTTGGAACATTAAAAAATAACATAACTACCTAAAAATCTGTAGAAATCACATTAAACTATTAAAATCTATTTAATATAGTCTACGATTTTTCAAATACTTCAAAATCTTTTAAAAATCTTTCAAATTATAGAATTCTCTTGAAAGGGCATTGACGTTTCTTTAAATAAATACCCTAAAATACTTTTAATCCTAAAAAAATTTTTGAAATCCCTCCAAACTTTTTCAAAGTGTTGAAAATTATTTGGAATTTGTACAAATAAACTAAAATCTTTAAAATTTAAGTTTTTGTGGCAAATTTAAGTTTTTCTAGCAGTGGCTTTCTAGCCACTGCTAGAAAGTTCTTTGAAAAAAATTTCTTTTTGTATAAATTTCCTGACTTGGACCAATTTGTTTTTAAAATTTCGAACTTTTCCCTGAATTTTCCTGACCAACAAAATTCCTGATTTTTTCCTGATTTCCAAATTTACCCTTACCTGCGGCTACCCTGATTAGCTCCAAGGCGGAATCTTAAGATTCTAATATTAATTTTATCAAAGTAAGAAACAGTGTGGATTTTTTTTATTGTTCGCCTGAGGCAGAAGATATACATAAAAATGTCTGGATCTGTGAAGATAAATGTGGAGAAGGCTCCGATCATTTTTCGAACACCGTACCAAAGTGAAAGTAAGAGAAGCAGGCCTCGGACTCACTTTACATCTAAAAAATAATTAAATAATTTAAAAAACCAATAAAGAAAAAAATAATTTAAATAAAATTTAAAACCATTTTTTTAAATTAAAATTATTTAAACGAATTGAGTATGTTAATAGTGTCACAAATTTGAAAAAATAGTACCGAAATAGTGCCTTACAATTTTTCAAGTATTGAACTTACGTGATTACGTGTAGTTTTTGAATTTTAAAAACTTTAATTTAATTTAACTTAAAGCCCTAAATCTAAAACTGCAATGGTAATTTCACTGTTTAAGGAAAATTTGCCCTTTTTTAGCCTAATATTTCTAGTGTTATAAAAATGAACTTAAATTTTATACTTTAGTTTATAAATTATCAAAATTCCTATTTATTTATCGCATGTTTTAAAATCTTCTCCCTATATTCTCCTCTTTTTTTCGCTTTTCCACTCAAATGTGAACTGAATTATTAGGACCTAATAAAAGAATCTTAACTATTTTTGGTGAAAGTTGAATCTCTTATTATTTACCTCGAAATTAAATTCATATATTGAATCTTCAAATAAGTTGTTCAAAAGTCATACTTCTTGATTGTATATTCAACTGTTTTATTGGAAATTCGTCTTTTTGGCTTGAAAATTCAACATTTGTATTGCAATTTATTTTTTGGCTAACAACTTTTTCTGGGTTAAAAATTCATCTCTTTTTTTTAGAAATTTAACCTTCTTTGGTTAAAAAAGCAACTTTGTGATTAAAAAATAATCTGCTTCGGTTGAAAATTAACTTTTTTATACAAATTTACTAAACTGCTTTGTTACGAAATTCATACTTTAAGCTCGAAAATTTAACAATGTAGTTAAAAAGTAAACTATTTGCTTGAAAATGTATTTGTTTTGTTTAAAACTTGTTTTTATTGGGTAAGTCCAATGAATTTTTATTTTGAATAAAAATTTATCTTTCAAGGTTGAGAGTTCAACTTCTTGGTTCTTTTTTTGGTTGAAGATTCATAATTTTAATTAAAAAAATGGTTTATTTTGCTATTAAAATTTAAGTTTTCCCACTGGAAATTAAACTACTTTGTTGATAATTGAACTGATTACGAATTTTCTACTGAAAAAATTAACATTTTTGTAGAAAATTCAAATTATTTGTTTAAAAAGACATCTATTTTTACAGAAAATTCACCTTTTTTGCTTAAAATGCAACTGCTTGGTTAACACTTAATCTGTTTCGGTGGAATAATTAAATTTTTTGTTGAAAATTCACATTTTTTCGATTCGAAAATTCAATAATATGATAGAAAATTTAACTTTTTGATTGAAAATGTATGCATTTTGTTAAAAATTGGTCTTTTTAGATGAAATATAAATTTGTTCGTTAACAGTTAAGTATTATACAATTTTTTGTCTTCGTTGGTTAAATCCAACTGTTTTTCATTTTAAATGAAAAATTTTTTGGTTGATATATCAGCCATTACATCTTTCGTTAAAAATTCATATTTTTAGGTCGGAAACTCAACTCATTGGTTGAAAGTTGAACTGTTTTCTTTAAAAAGTATACTTTTTAGTTGAAAATTCGTTCTTTTTGTTGTGAAAATTTAGTTTTTTCAACTGGATATTAAACTATTTTATTGAAAATTCAACTGATAGGTTGTAAACTAACTTATAAACTAATTTATAATGAAAAAAAGGAATTCTCAATTAAAATTATAAATCTTCAACCAAATAAAGAATTTAAAAAAAAGTAGTTCTACTTTCAACTAAGGATTTGAATTTGTAACCAGTCAGTTGAATGTTCAACAAAATAGTTCAATTTTCAGTTCAAAAAATTAAATTTTAACAACAAAAAAGAAATTTCCAACTAAAAAATTTAATTGTTTTTAAAAAAGTCGTCTTTTTTATTAAATAATTGTTCTTTGTCTACAGAAATTTCACCTTTTTTGTTTAAAAATGCAACTGTGTGGTTCAAAAGCAATCTGGTTCAGTTGGAAATTAACTTCTTCGTTAAAAATTCACATTTTTAGGATGAAAAATTAACAATTTTGTAGAAAATTCGTAATTTCGGCTCGTAAATGCAATAATATCGTAGAAATTTTAACAATCTGGTTGAAAATTTATTTTTTTTCTGTTGAAAATTCGTATTTTTTGGTTAACAACCAAATATTTTTTTTAACAAATAATTCAACCAATTTGTGGAAAATTCAGCTAATTGGTTCAACATTAACAATTTGTCAGAAACTTCGTCTTTTTTACTTAAAAATTAAACAATTTGGTAGAAAATTCAACTATTTTGTACAAAATTAAACTGCTTTGTACACATTTTTTTAAATTGAAAATTAATTCTCTTAAATGAAAATTTAACAACTTCTTTTTTTGACAAATATTAATCTTTTTAAGTTTAAAACTTTAACTATTTAATTTATATTTAAAAAATTTGTTAACAATTCGTCCTTTTTGATGGAAAACTATTTTAAAGGATTTTGAACATTTTAGGGTATTTGAAGAGAATCCAAGAAATTTTCAATAGATTTCAATAACTTGAAGGTAATCCAAAGTATTTTAAAGGTTTTAGGGTATTTCTAAAACTTATGAAGAATCATAAAGAACTCATAAAAATAAAAAGGAATAATTAATTGATATCAAAAATTTTAACGAATAAAAACGCATTTAAAATATTTTAGAGCATTTTAAAAGACTTAAAAGAATTTTCAAGACCTTTTTACAATTTAAAAGAATTTAGAAAAATTTTAAAGGATTTGAAATATTTTAGGGTGCTTAAAAATGTTTCATCACATTTTTAATATATTTTAATCATTCGAGGTGATAGTAAATAATTTCAAAGAATCTAGGGTATTTTTTAAAAATTCAGAGTAATTTTCAATAGCTTTAAAGAATCGCAAAGTAATTCAAAGTAAATTCTATGGAATTTTAAAGAGCTTTTAGAAGTTTCAAGGGATTTCGAAATGTTTCAAAAGGTTTGAAATCTTTTAGAGTATTTAAAAAAAACTACAAGGAATTTTCAAGAACTTTAAAAAATTAAAATATTGTAAAGGGTTTGCATTATTTTAAGATAATTTAAAAATGCTAAGGAAATTTTATTTCATTTTTTAGATTTTAACAAATTTAATTGATTTCAAAGGATTCAGAAATTTTTTGGTATTTTTAAAATTCCAAGGAATTTTCAGGAGCATTAAAAAATTGCAAGGCATTTTAAACGATTGTAAAGGATTAAAAATATTTAAGTTTTTTTAATTTAAAGGAATGTTTAATATCTTTAACAAAATTCAAGGGATTTGAAAATATTTTAAAGTATTAAAAAAGTTAATTATGAACAGAAAAAAACGGGTTTTTAACCAAATATTTAATTTTTTTAACCCAAAACGTTAAACAGAATATATTAATTTTTAGCTATAATGATAAATCAACAAAAAAATTACTTTGAAACGAAACAGTTGAATAGTCGATGAAAAGATGAATTTTCATCCACATAGATTAATTTTCTATTAAGAAAGACGAATTTTCAAGAAAATGCATGAATTTTCAAATAAAAAATATCAATTTTGAACCAAAAATTGATATTAACAAAACAGTAGCATTTTCTACTGAAAAAGATGAAATTTTTAGCAAAAGAGATCAATTTTTAACCCGAAAATACTTTAATTTTTAACTAGAAAGTTAAATTTTAATCAAATAGTAGTATAATTTTCTAATAAAATTGTTTATTTTATTAACCAAAAAATATTAGTTTTTAACTGCAAAGATTAATTTTCTACACAAAAAGACGAATTTTCAACAAAATATTTGTATTTGCATCAAAATAGTTGAATTTAATAACTAAAAAATATAAATTTTGAAATTAATTAATTTTCAATCAGTTAAAAACGAATTAAAAAAATGTCAATTTTTTAACAAAAACAAAAGGTTTTTCAATTAAAGCGATGGTGAATTTTAACAAAAATTTAATAGTTAATATTTTAACCAATAAAAATTTTAAATGTCAAACCAAAAAGCAGTTTAATTCAACAAAAGAAGACGAATTTGCAAAAAACTATTACAAAAACCTTGATCAAGAAAGAATATCTTTCAACCAAGCAGTTGTCTTTTTGGCCAATAAAGATTAAATTTCAATGCAAACTAATAAATTTTGTAATTAAAAAGAAGAATTCTTAAACGAAAAGATTTTTCATTCGATATGAAAACAAAATTTCATTAAAAATGTGAAATTTTCGTGCCAAAAAGAAGAATTTCCTAAAAGAAACAATTAAATTCTCAAGTCGAAAATAAGAATGTTCACAAAACAGGTTAATTTTCGACTAAAAATATTAACTTTTTTGTTTTTAACATAATTATTGAACTTTGAAGAAAATAATAGAATGGTATGTTTTTAAGTAATTCTTGGCTTTCCTTTCTTTTTAAATATTAGTAAAATTCCACAAATGACAAGTTTCTTTAAATTGAATTTTATTTACTAAAATTTAGGTCTGCGCGATAAAAACTGTAAATTTTTGTTTCCGGACATAAAAAATCAGGTTATAAAATAAAATCAGAAGATCAGGATAGCTCTGATAGCGGTTAAAAAATCAGGAGATGTCGATAAATTTTAGGTTATGTGGTTTGTTTTGATCGTTTTCAAAAAGCACTTTTATATTGTATATTGAGACTTTATAGAAACATAGTAATCGTTATAAAAGTGCACGTGTAAATTTGGGACGAAAGGGGAAAAAGTCGCTACCTAAATATTATAAAAGATGGAAAAATATCAGAATCACGAAATCTGGATTTATTTAAAAAATCAGATATTTTTAATTCAGATTAGGGTCAATAATAAATAATAATAAATAAAGTAATAAATAATAATAAACTTACATTTTATTCCCTAAAAAAAGCCTGACGGACAAAAATAGTTTTCACGAGAGCAAGAAGGTTATCAAGAAATAAAAGGTCAAGTCTAGAAAGCAAAGGTCAACAATAAACCTAGCCCTTATCTAATTTTCTTGGAATTTTGTGATTTAAAACTTAAAGAGCACGGCGCGGTGCTGCCACCGGCGGAAGAAAATCGTATCTGTTGTTGACGCGGTATGTCATATCGCTCCGAAATTATAATACCATTTAAAAAGCAAACAGCAGTATCTTCGCCTCGCTTATAAAGCGCTAAGTTTAATTCAGTGATAAATTTGTCTGTAAGTAAAAACACAAGAAAATGGATTAAATAGAAAAACATTTTCTGCAAGTATTTTTTGATAATCGACAATCGTAGAGGTTAGCTGTCGTATGTCAAATCTGGTCCATGGGTCACTTTATGTGTGTCATCTGCGATGTAATTACATTTTTTTTCTCACATTTATCATGCACATAGCTAATCGTTTTTTAATTTAGATCTAATTAGATATTTCTCTAATCAAGGGTTATTTTCAAATTTTGATGAAATTAAACATTTCGCTCGGAATTTTAGCCAATTTCAAGATTCCTCTTGTTTGTGAATAGTTTATTACGTCACATTCATTCTTACCGGGACTGATGCCTATATAACTTTCTATATAAGATCGTGTTTATAACGAATACTGAGAAATTCTTCGTCTGCGTAATATCGCATTTCTTCAGGGTATGGTAACGTTATTTAACCTAAAACCTAATTAAAATTATTTTATGGAGGTGGTGCAAAAATGCATTGGAATTTGTTTTTTACTCGGAATTTTTATTCATTTTGCCCACAAATTTATTCGAATCCACAAGAAATGCGTGAAAAATAATATGATAATCAGAAGTTTCGCAAGACCATGAAGTTTAACACGTATTTCTCATAAAAAAGACGTTTCTGGAAAAAATCTTGCATTGAGAAAATTTTGTTTTCAATTATTATTTTAATTAATAACAATAATTTTTTTAAATACATTTAAAATTTAAAAAGCATTTTAACTTGATTAAAATAATTTTTTTATTATAAAATAATATTGAATAAAAAACTTATTTTTAACAAAATTGTTAATGCTTCAGAATTTTATAATTTGGCAATTTTCTGTTGCGAATTTTATTATTTAGATATTTTCAAATTCCGTAACATTATAAACTTTCGGGAATTTTTCAATTTAGAATATTTATATTTCGGCATTTTTATAATGGAAATAATTTTATATTTCAAATATTTTCTTTTCGGGAATTTTGCGCGACTAATCGAAATTTTTGTCTGAAATATTAAATTTTTTAATCATGAAGGATTTCCAAAAATGCATTGCAATTTTTTCTCGAATGTTCATGCATGTCGCCCCATTCACATATTTTCCCTGAAAAAAAGACATCTGGAAAAAAATCTTACTTTGATAATTTCTTCTCAATTATTTTATTTTTAATTTCTAACAATAATTTTGAAAAATAAATTTATAATTAAAAGAAAATTACTTTGATCAAAATATTTAATTATTGTATTTTTAATTAAAAAAGTAATATTGAATAAAAAACAGTTTAAATAAATTGAACTATCATTTTTAATTCATCTCGAAATTTAATGATTGAAACGTTTAAAATTGAAAGTTTTCAGATTAAATTTTTGAAAATCGGATTTTTTTAAATTCAAAATGATTGTAATTTTTATATTTCCAATTAAAAGCGCTTACAATGGAATAATTTAAATAATCGCATTTAAAGAAATTTGTAATTAAAAGCTAAATTGAATGTTTCAAAGGCAAAACTTCTGACATTGTAGAATTTAAATTTTTAATACTTTAAAAAAACTATAATTTTACATTAAGATTACCTAGACTAATTTTTCTAAGAACAAAAAATAAGTATATTATTAAAAATTGACAACATTTTAATTATTAACATTTAAATTTGAATTATTCTTGAATAACGTTCAAAATAAAGAGTAAAATTACATGGGACAAATTAAAAATGAACAAATGTTGATAAACAAATCTGAAATTTATTTGAATCAAAACAATTTTTAATTACCTTGAATTGTGATATTTAAGCGATTTTATACTGAAACCGTTCAATAATTTAATTATAAATTCATCGTAATTTAAGAATTTGTATCTATACATCTTTAAAATTTAAGAGTTTTTTATTTTTTAATTTACAAATAACAATTATGCAAGTTTCATGTTTTACAATTTAAAAATTCTGTAATCTTGATGCTTGACATTGGAAATTTCATCGATTTGGAAGACTTAAAACCAAAAACTCATGACTTTTGATCATCAAAATTATTACATTTTAAGGATTTAATAATAATAATTTAATTTAAAAATTTAATGGAAAATCTTAAAAATTGTAGATCTTTTAAATGTAAATTTTTTTTAATAACGCGTTTTTAATTTTGAAAACATATAATTAAAAATTATGCAAGTTTTTAGTTTTACTATTTTAAAATTCTCTGATTCTGATGATTTGCATTAGAATATTCTTCAATTTGAAATGTGTAGAACTAAAAACTGATAACTTACGTTCTTCAAAATCATCAAATTCTAAGAATTTTTATTTATAAATCTTTAAAATGGAAAAATTGTCAATTGTAACTCTTTAAAATTGTAGAACTTTAAATTTGTAAAGATTTAAAATTGAAAACTTCTTTTTCAATTTTCAAAATCATCAAAATTTAAAAATATTTAATTATACACCTTTAAAATTAAAGAGTTTTTAATTATGGAAATTTATAATTTAAGACTATGCAGATTTTAATTTTTTTAATGAAATTTTTTTTAATTTTGATGATTTATTGTGCATTTGAAATTTCTCCAACTTGGAAGATTTAGAATTGAGATTGCAAATTTTGATTTCTAAAATTATAAAAATTTAAGAGTTTTCATTTGTAAAACTTTCAAATTCAACGATCCATTTTCCACGATGCATATTCAATTACCATTTTTTTGGGAATTAAAAACAGTTTCTTGTACACTATATACAAAAATAGAATAATACATAACATTGTATCCTTATGTAACCTATTTTCTTAGTGAAGTTTATCAACGTTTTTTTTTATTTTTACGATACTGAGATCTGCTTCTGGTTGTAAAATAACATTTATGATTTTACTTTTTTGCATTATTAATTTTATTTACGACGTTTTTCAACCTTTTTTCAACCTTTGATATCGACGGGAATTTCAAAACTAATTTAAATTCCTTTCAGAACATTTGTAAAACTTATTAATCAATTAAAAAATAATGTTTATACTAATAATATACTTTCTATTTTAAAAATTAGACCAGCGGCTTCAAATATTTAAAAAAAATTTGAAGATGTGTTTAAACTTAATAAATCTGTAAATTCTTTATTTTATTTTCAATTCATTTTACAGCAGCTTGTATTAAAATCTTCTTTTTAATATTATTTTCATGTATTTTTATTGTCAAAAGTTGATATTGCATAATTTAGGAATTGCGTATTGTCACTGGGAAAATGAAAAAAACAATTAAAATTCCAAGCAAGACTGTAATTCTTTTTTCAACAATGTAATTGCGTGACTGTTATGTGGGACTATATATGACTGCATTAATTAAAAGTTGGAAGCATGTATTTATAAATTCTTTTTACCGTCTTTGCATTAGTCATTAAATGTCGCTAATGATTTGGAAAACTGGTTGGCTAGATTATCTACTTCTTACAAAGAAAAATAACATTGACACGAAAAAATCTCCTTATCTCCATTAAATATTTTTTATTTTCTGGATGTAAATAAATTAACATAATTTAATGATTTTTTTCCAGCTCAAATGAACGGCAAGCCCAGTATGTCATACTACACAGATGTAAGTTCCTTATACAATAAGTACTTCTGTATAACACTTTTCTGATTTTTTTCTTCAAAATAATATTCACGAGCTCAATTTGAATAAAACATTATATTGGATTTTACTTTACTTTATTGAGTAATTCATGGATTTTTCTAAAAACATTTAATTTCTACTTTTGTCCTGGTTTATTTTATATTTATATATTTATATTTTATATTTATTTATTTATTTATAATTTAATACTTTTGTAGCTTGTTCAAAAAACGAGAGATGCTTTCTTTAGTGGCAAAACTCGTCCTCTGGAGTGGAGAATCAAACAACTGAAGCAATTTTTAAAAATGCTTGAAGACAATGCAACTCAAATCCAGGCTGCTCTTCAGAGTGACTTACGCAAGGTTGGTTTTATGAACCAATGTATTTATCAACTTATTTTTCATATTTCAGAGTGGCTACTGAATCGACAAAATGAGAAATAATTATGAATTTTCGTTTAATTTTCGAGAAAAAAAAACGTTTTAACCTTTAAAAGAACCTTTTAAAAAATTAAATAGAAATTATAGTAATTATTTTATTCTGAAAATTTTATAATTAAAACTATGCAAGTTTTAAGTTTTAAAATTAAAAAATCTGCAAGTTTGTTGCCGCATATTCGAAATTTCTTTAGTTATAAAATATTTAGATACAAGTTTAAAATTAAAGAATTTGTTGTGTAATTTTAAAATTAAATTAAAAAGTCTTGCCTTTTAATCTTCAAAATCATCAAAGTAATCAAATTTTGTGAATTTTTAACTGCAAATTGTTAAAATAGAAGAATTTTCAATTTGAAATCTTTCCAATAAACATAAAACATCAAATTATGTAATTTTGAAAATTAACATTACAAATGCAAGTTTCAGAGTTTATAAATAAAATAGAAAAAACATATAATACATAATTTAATTTTGATTTATCACATTTAAAATTTTAAGCACTTGGAAGATTTAAAATTAGAAACATTTTAATAAAATTATTGCAAATTTCAACAGAATAATTAAATTTTTAACTAAATAGTTGCATTCTTCAAATAAAAAAGTAAAATTTTTAACCAAATATAAGAATTTTCAAATAATAAACATAAATTTTTAAGCAAAAATGAAACAGTTAAATTTTCAGTTTTAAAACTTAATTATCAACCAAAAAGGGGAATTTTCAATTAAAAATACTAAATTTTAACATAGGAGTTGAATGTTTAATCAATTGGTTCAATTCTTTAAACAACTACAATAATTTTTAATTAACCAAAAATTTTTTATTTTAAGTAAAAAAAAACCGTTAAATTATGCAAAAAAAGATTAAGTCTCAACAAGAAACGTAATATTTTATATTTCAATCAAAAAAGATTAATTAAAAAAAATTCAATTTAGAATAAAAAATAGTTGAATTTTTGAGCCAAAAAGGCGAGTTCTCTACCAAATATTTGAATTTTCATCTAAGAAAGATTTTCCTTTCCATATGAAAAATTTTCCAACGATACAGTTGAATTTGCTTATAAAATAATTGAGTTTTTAATCCACAAATACCAATTTTCAATGAAACAGTTTAATTTTTAAGCCATAAGGCAAACTCTCTACAAAGCTGTTGAATTTTCAACAAAAATTCAATTTTCTATCAATGTAATAGAATTTTCAGCAAAAGTTCAATTTTTAACCAACAAAGTATTTTTAACAAAAAAATATTCGAATAAATTGATGGGCCTGCGACTAAAAAAATTTGTTAAGAAAGGAGTTTAATTTTTAACCAATTAGTTACATGTTTTTAAAACTAATAAAATTTTAAGCAAACAAAAAGAATTAAATTTCAAATAAAAAAAACTGTCAAATTAAAAAAACTTCTCAACAAAAAGGTAATGTTTGACATTTTAAACAAAAACAGCGTAATTCAACCAAAAAATATGAATGCATAAAATATGTCATGCATAAAATATAAAAGTTGATACTTGACCCAAAAAAAATTCAATATTTAATAAAAAACAGTCGAAGTTTTAAGTCAAAAAGGCTAATTGGCAACCATATAGTTGAATTGTCAACTAAGGAAGATTTTTTATTCAAGAGAAAAAAAATGTCTACAAAATTGTTGAATTTTTGAGTCCAAGAGACCAATATTCTACAAAACAGTTGAATTTTAAACCAAAATTTTCACTTTTAACCAAAGACCAATTTTTAATTAAACAGTTGAATGTTATTTAACAAAAAGGCAAATTCTCTATAAAAGGTTGAACTTCTAACAAAAAGGAAATTTTTAATTATACAGTTGCATTTTTAAATCAAAATAATAAAGATTTCAACCCAAACAGAGAGTTTTTAAACCAAATAGTTCAGTTTTAAATAAAAAAGACGAATATCTTACAAAACAATCAATTTTAATTTTACATTTTCAACCAAAGGGATGAATCTTCAACTAATAAAATAAAAATGTAAGAATTATTTCATTTTTCAATCAAGAAGGTTGATAGATTATTATAAATTAATAGATTATAGTTAAATATTTCGTAAAAAATGCATAATTCATCTTTTTTATGTTCAGTTTCTGTAATAAATGTGTAGGTAATATTTCAGTTTGAAAAATTAATTTTCAACGAAAAAGTAAAAACCAATTTTTCCCCAAAATAGTTCAATCTTCAACCAATAAAATGAATCTTTAATAAAGTATTTCCACTTTGAACTAAATATTTGAATTTTCGCACAAAAAAGATTACTTTTTAACAAAATAGTTCAATTTTCTATAAAACAATTAAATTTTCAACCAAGTAGTAGAATTTTTAATCAAAAGAGGCCAATTATATACCAAAAATATAATAGCAGACTTTATAATTGAAAAGTATCAACTAACAAGGAAAATAGTTATGTTTTCTTATTGGGTTCTATTAATTCCGTTCGCATTTCAATCTGTTCTATAATTTATTAATAGTTATTAAATAGTTTTAATATATTAAATAGTTTAAATTTTTCACCTTACCTTTTAATATGAAAATCGTGTTTCATTAAAAAAAAGTTTATATAAAAGGAGTATCCTTTTTACGAATTTTGTCTAATTTTTTTAAAACCTACACAATATTTATTGGTTTTTAACTATTGGAGATATGAGAATATCAACATAAAACTGATAATATATTCCATCAATGGACCTTATTCGTGAAATCGATAATAATTAAATAATTATTGTTTTCAGAGTAAGTTCGAATGTTACGCCCTGGAGATAGATTATACAATAAATGAAGTCCAAGATATGTTGCGCAACATAAAAGAATGGGCAGCCGTAGAAAAGGTAATTATCAAAATTTGCATGATTTCTACTTGTTTACCCAATGGATTTTTTTAAATTCCTGGTTTTCTTTCGGTCAATTTAAAAGAGCCAAAAGATTTTAAAGATTTAAAATGATTTTGAAATATTTCAAGAGATTTCGCAACATTTAACAACATTTCTTGGAGCCGGGATTTTTGTGAAAGGATTATAATTCTGAATTTTAACATCATTGCAGTTTCAGATTTCAAAATATTCTTTTTAACCAATTATACTTTGTTTCTTGTTTCGAAATTTTTGTATTGTCAAGTTTATTTTCCAGTTCAAAATATCAAGAAAGAAAGTTTATTTATTTTGAACAAAAATAATTATTGATTTTCCCCCGGCAGTTTTGTTTTTTGGCAAATTTAACTTGGCCCATAATAAAATTTCAAGAAAGAATTATAATTCTTTACGAAAATACCCTGTTTTGAAATCAAAATTATGATCCTGTATGGAAATACCCTTTTTGTAAGTAAAAATTCTAATTCTCTACAAAAAATTCCTTGCCACAATTGTATTTATTTCCAAAAATTCCTGGTGTAAAGACAGAATTATAGTTATTTACAGAATTTCCTGCTATATATTAGAAATACAGTAACTCAATTTTTGTTAATAGGGAAGAGAAAATTTTTAAATTCTGGCAAATTCATATTTGCAAAAAAAAAAGAATTTTTAAATTCAAATAAATTCTGTTTTTAAGCAAAAAAATTTTTTAATCTGACGAATTTTGTCTTGAAACAGGATTTTCTTTTGGTAAATTCCATTTTCAAATAGCAGAATTAAAATTATTTTCCAAACTTTCCCGTTCCATATAAAAAATAACCTTTCCTAAGTTAGAATCATAATTTTTGATCAAATTACCTGTTTGAAAGTTTAAATTATAATTCTTTTTAAAAATTTCCTATTTATAACTAGTCAGAAATAAACTTTTTTTCAAAAATCATTTCTCAAAGTCAGAATTATATTTATTTACAAATCTTTTATTAGAATTCAAAAATATATTAACTCTCTTTTATCAAAATTGTAATATCGATTTTTTTAAAATTCCCTTGTTCTCAATTGTAATACAAATTTCGTTTCGCAATTCCCGTTCCATGTAAAATTTCCCTGTTCTAAAAACAATTATTATTTTTTTACGGAAATTCTCTGTCCTTAAATAAAAAGTATGATTCTAAAATGAATTATAATTTTTTTAGAATTTTAAAAAAACCCCGTCCCAGAGTCAAAAGTCTATTTTTTTCGAAATTCCCTGTTTAAAAGTACAATTTATAATTCTTCACTGAAAGAAAATAATAAAAATTAATAAAAATAAAATAATAATTTTAATTCTTTATCTGATTTGTTAGTAGAATTATTTTATTTATACCCTTTCATAACTTAGAATGATAATTCTTTTAGAAAATTCCTTTTCAGGGAATTTTGATATACCTGAAAAAACCTGGAAATGTCAGAAACTTTTCTTTTAAATCAGGGAATTTTTCGAGAAAGTGCTCAACTTTTTAGAAATTTCAATGCAAAATTAAATAACAATATTCTGGTATTTAACTTGTCTGTTTTTTGTTGAAAATTGTTCGTTTCAATTAAAAATTTAAGTATCTAGCTGAAAATTAATGTATTCCGTTGAAAATTCTTTTTTATTTTTGATAAAACTAATCTTCTGGGCTGAAAATTCATCTTCTTGCTTAAAAATTCAACAGTTTGTTTGCAATTTTTCCTCTCTCTTGATTGAAAAATCTTTATGAGGTGAAAATTCAACTTATGTTGAAAAGTTGCCTTTTCTGGTTGAATTAAATTGTCTGATTAGATATAAAAATCTTTTTTGGTTGAAATATCAGCTACTAAATTTTTCGTTTAAAATTAATCTTTTTTGAATACAAATGTAATTACCTGATTAAAATATAAACTATTTTGTTAAAAATTAATTTTTTTATTGGAGATTCATAATTTGAAATAAATAATTTTCTCATTGGTTGAAATTTGACCTGTTTTGTTGAAGATTCGTTTTTTTCTTTAACCGAAAATTAATTTTTTTCATTAAAAATGTAACCATTCTAGTTGAATATTCCATAATTTTAGTTAAAAATTCACTTCTTTGGTTAAACAATAATTTTTTTAACCTAAAATTTAACTTTTTAAATTTTTAGTTGAAAAATGATCTCGTTTGGTTGCAAAATGAATTATTCTATTTAAAGATTCATAATTTTCGATGAAGATTCATCTTTCTGATTCAAAATTCAACTATGCCAGTTACAGATTCATACTTTTACTTGAAAATTTGTCACATTAAAAATATAACTATCTTGTTGAGAATTATTTATTTTTTATTGTAACTATTCCAATTTAATATTGCATCATTTTAGTTGAAAACTCGTCACATTTACTGCACATTATTTTTTTAAA
Source organism: Druon quercuslanigerum (assembly GCA_010014905.2). Taxonomy (NCBI): domain Eukaryota; kingdom Metazoa; phylum Arthropoda; class Insecta; order Hymenoptera; family Cynipidae; genus Druon; species Druon quercuslanigerum. The sequence continues at coordinate 6,106 of JAAAKG020154900.1, read as the reverse complement.
TGGAAATTTAACTGTTAAACTTTTGTTTAAAAATTCTCTTTTTTTAGATCAAATTTCGTTTTTTAGTAGAGGTAAAAATTAATCTTCTTGGTTGAAAATCCAATTATTCTATTTAAAACCTCATTATTTCAGTTGAAAAATCCTTTTTTTTTTTTTTTTTTTTTTGAAAATTAGTTTTTGCTGAAAATGTAACTTTTTTAGTTGAATATTTTATAATTTTAGTTAAAAATTCATTTCTTTGATTGCATGTTAAGTTTTTTTTACTTAGTCGCGTATTTTATTGAAAATTTTTCTTTGTAGAAGTTCAACCATTCCTGTTAGAGATTCATTATTTTTTAAATATATCTTTTTTATTTGAAATTCATATATTCCAGTCGAAAATACATAATTTTAGTTGAAAGTTCATCACATAGGTTGAATTTTTTTCCTTGGGGAAAATTAATCTGAATAACTGAAAGTTTATGTGTCCATTCAATTTTTGGTTGAAAACTGATCTTTTTTAATTCAAAATTTAACTATTTGGTTAAAAATTGATTTTCTTAAGTTGAAAATTCAATTATTAGGTTGTAAATGCATGTATATAGTTGAGAAATCATCTTTTCTGTTAGAAAATTAATTCTTTTGGTTGAAAATTAAACTATTTGGTCAAAAACTCATCTATGTTCATGAAAATAAAAGATTTTTGCATGAAAAGTTAGGAATTTAAAACGATTTCAATTTAATTCAATATTAATTACCTCATTAGTTTACCTCATTAGTTACCTCATTAATTGGACTTTAATAAACATTTTTTATATTTTATACATTGTGCAGTTCAAAAATTGTGCATTTAAAAAAAATTGAAATCCATGCTATCACTTGCAATGATATTAGTTGAAGAATTAATAAAAAAATTTATAATTTTTCAAAATTATATCACCTTAACCAATTTTAAGCTGTAAACATTAAATTGTACAAAAATTTTGTTTTGAAATATTTTTAAATGTACTCTTAAAAATTCATTAAAAAAAATCATATAAAAATTTACCAGGAATCTAATAACAAATGTTATTTGTAGTTTTTCTAGAAATTTTGATAAAAAAATGTCATTGCTTTGAAACTTTGCCTAGTGCTTCAAAAATCTGCATTTTGTTTAACATTTTTTAAAATGTTTTCCAGGTTTAAATTATTTCTTAATCTTTTCAAAACTTCTAAATATATATTAAACTTACTCGAATTTTTTCAAATTAGTAATTGTTCAATTTTCAAGCATTAATTCAATTTCTTAAAATCTTTTTAAATTTTCTCTGGAAATTATGGTTATTGAAAACAATCATTAAATTGATATAATTTATTAAAATTCATCACTCTAATCATTAATGCAACTATGATGAGTGTGCCACTGAATGCTAATGTTTTGCAAAATAAACTTATACGCAGTTAAATAAGGTTCTTCATTAAAATTCATTTTCCTGTCTGAATTAATTTACATAAAATTATGTTAAAAATAAAAAAATATTAATGTTTTGAAATTACTTTTGATAGATGTAAATATCTAGGTAAAGTTTCAATGTAAAAAAATGTTACATCACTGAAATTAGTAATAATATTAATAGTTACATTTTTTGCAAATTGTCTTTTTTTTTTTGTATAAACTTATATCTTACATGTCCTAAAGCAGAAGTGAAGTAGAAGTCGGAACGCTGATGCGGGCTCTAAAAGTATTACTTTTAAAAACGTTTTTTTTCGTTTAATTTGTACATTTCTACAATAAAATACTAATCCTTATAAAATAATTTTAAGTACAGTTTTCCAATGTTTTAACTTTGGTGAAATCGTGTATTTTTTTGCAAAGATCCGTAATTTTCTATAGTAATTTACCTGAAAATAGAAGCGTTTTTATGACCTCAAAAACCAAAATTTAAAAAAATGTAAAATCCTTTTTCTGCAATACCTTTTAGATACTTACAACAAAAGAAATATGAATAAAAAGTTATGCAAATTTTTGATTTGTAGCAATTTCTACTTTATTGTTAATTTATTTTACTGCGCATAAGAAAATACAAGAGAAAATTAGCTGTTTGTATTTAATTGTATTTTTTTTTTAAATGTTGTACATTTTTGACAAAAAAGTACATGTTTTAGAACAAATTTAAGTTGCAGAAATGCTGTACTTTCTTGTAAAAAAGTTTTCAACCAGAGTAAACACCCTGATATCATGAATTAAATTTTTTCAGCCTTCCAAAGCTATAGTCAACATCCTAGATGGAGTCGAAATTCACAAAGATCCTTATGGAGTAGTTCTCGTAATCGGAGCCTGGAATTATCCTTTACAATTGACCCTGGTACCAATGATGGGAGCCATAGCAGCTGGAAATTGTGTCATCCTTAAACCTTCTGAAGTTTCTCAATTCACTTCAAAACTTATCGCAGAATTGATCCCAAAATATTTGGACAATGTGAGTTACAGATCTAATTTTTTTTAGTCGAATTTAAATAAGTTAGACTAGTTTCTCTCTAAAAAAGGGTGGCGGCATGTTAGAGAAAATCAGCGAACCAGGGCTGTTACATAGTCAGTGTTATTCAATTTTTTTCTTAATCGCTTTATAGTCACTTTTTTTCTCACATCACTTTTAAGTCAATTTTTTAAGATAAAGTCAATAAAGTCGTTTTATGAAATGAAAAGATCACTTTAGTCACATTTCTTTTAATAAATTAACTTATGGGTTAACTGCTATTAAAATTCATTATAAGACAACAAAAAAATGGTAAAAGACTGTAAAAATTGTATTGTAAAAGATTCCAAGGAATTTTTAATATATTTCCAAAATTCTGAATAGATTCCAAAAGATTTGAAATATTTTAGGAAATTTAAAAATATTTTAACGAATTTTCAAGAGCTTTAAAAAGTTTTAGAGTATTTTAAAATATTCCAAGAGAGCTTAAAATATTTCAAGAAAGTTTTAATTGATTTCAATACTTTGAAGGGATTAAAATTTTTTTAAATACCTTATAATATAGGGTATATAGTATGATTCTAAAGAATTTTTGACAGGTTTCAATAATTCAAAGGTATTCCAAAAAAGGAATTTCAAAAAATTTCAAATGATTTGAAATATTTTAGGGAATTTTTAAGTTCTCCAGGGAATTTTTAAGCGCTTTAAAGAAGGATTTGCAATATTTTAAGATATTTTAAAATATTCGAAGATATTTTCAAGAGATTTTAATCAATACAAAAAAAAGGGGATTTTAAAATCTTCAAGGTATTTTTAAAAAAAGCCACGGAATTTTCAAGAGTTTTAAAAAGTTTCAAATGATTACAAAAGATTCGAAATGATTCCAAATACTGTAGTAATTTTTTTTTAAAAGATTTCAAGGAAGTTTTAAATAATTTCAATAAGTTGAAAGGATTTCAAAGGATTTTAAATATTGTAGGATATTGTAAAATGTTCGAGGCATTTTCATAATTTTTCTTGATTTTTAAAAAGTTTCAAGTATTTTCTAGAGATTCTAAAGGATTTTTACTCTATGGAATTTTCGTACGCTTTAAAGAAGAACTTGCGATATTTTAAGATATTTAAAAATATTCCAAGATATTTTTAAGAGATTTTAATCATGTATATTTATATTATATATTATATGTTCATACAATTTTAAGTAACTTCAAAATATTTTCTAGATTTTAGAGCATAATTTGTAAAGATGTCAAGGACTTTTTCATTCGTTTTAAAAAGATTTCAGGGATTTTAAAAGATTCCGTAGAGTTTGAAATAATATGCGTATTTGTAAAGATTCCAATGAATTTTTAGTAGATTTCAATCATTTGAAAGCAATACAAAACAGGGATTTTAAAATCTTCAAGGTATTTTTACGCGAATTAAAAATTTTCAAAGGATTTAAAAAGATTGTGAAGGATTTTAATATTTAGGAGTATATTTAAAAATTCGATGGGATTTTAAAAGGTTTAAAAAGTTTAAAAGTACTTCAAAAGATTTCAAAGCATTTGAAATAATGTAGGGGTTATGAAAAGATTCCAAAGAATTTTAAAGTGGTTTTAAACAATTTGAAATATCTTAGGGTATTTTAAAAATATTCAAGGTGTTTTCGCGCGATTAAACATATTTCAAGATATTTCAAAAGATTGTGAAGGCTTTGCAATATTTCAGAGTATTTTAAAATTTTTTTCGTAATTTTTAAGAGCTTTTAACATTTTTCAAAGTACTTCAAAAAATTTTTAACAATTTTTAATATCTTAGGATATATATGTAATAGATTTAAATAATTTTAAGTAACTCCAGAAGATTCTTAAGATTAAAGGGTTTTTTTTTTATTCAAAGGAATTTTTAAGTGTTTTGAACAGTTTAAAGGGATATCAAAAGATTCCAAAGAATTTTGAATAAACTTTTAAATAATTGGAAGGCATAAAAAAGGAATTTCAAACAGTTTAAAATATTTTTTTAAAGTTTTAAAGTATTTCAAAAAGATTCTAACTGCATTTTAAAAAGTTTTAAAAAGTTTCAAGAGATTTTAAACGATTTTAAATATCTTAGGGCATTTTAAATAGATTAAAATATTTTGAAGGTATTCCAAAGGTTTTAAAAAATTATAGAGTTGTTTCAATACTTTCAAGGAATTTTCAAGAGCTTTAAAAATGTTTTAAGGGATTTCAAAATATTTTAAATAAAAAAAGTATTTGATATATTATATACAACTTTAAAAGATTCGAAGAAATTTTTAATAATTCGAACAAATTTTGAAACATTTGAATAATTCAGGGTATTTTTAGAAGCTCCAAAGAATGTTTACGAGCTTAAAAAGTTGCGAGAGATTTAAAAAGATTGTGAAGAATATAAACATAGTTTAGAATATTTAAATTGATTTTGAAGGAATTTTCAATTCACCTCAGTAATTAATTTAAAAAGATTCCAAGGCATTTTCAAGAGTTTTAAAAGGTTTCAAGGTATTTTAAGGAATCTTCAAGAGCTTTAGAAAATGGCAAGGGATTTTAAAATATTGTAAAAGATTTAAAGTATTTTAGAATATTTTGAAAGATTCCAAGAAATTTATAAACTAATACAGTAATTTAATTGAATTTTAAAGAATTTAAACTATTTGACGTTATTTAAAAAGATTACGAGGCATTTTACAGAGTTTTGAAAAATTTCAGGAGATTTGAAAACTATTCAAAGGAATCCGAAGACTTTTCAGGAAATTTTTAAGGATTAGTAGAAATTTTCACTAAATTCGAATGGATTTCGAAGGATATGAAATATTTTAGGGTATTGTGAAGTATTTAAAATATGTTACGGTATTTTGAATGATTTAAAGGAATTTTCAATTGACTTTAGTAATATAATGGAATTTCAAAGGAATAAAAATATTGTAGGTAATTTAAAAATATTCCATGGAATTTTAAAGAGTTTTAAATATATTTCAAGGCATTTTTTAAGAGTTTGAAAAATTTTTAAGGGATTTTTAAAGATTTGAGAAGTTCTGCAGGATTTTAAATATTGTAGGGTATTTTTCGAAATTCGAAAGAAAAAATTGCAAGTAATTTCAAAATGTTGTGAAGGATTAAAAATATTGTTGGGTATTTTTAAAGATTAAAAGGCATTTTTAATTGATTTTAGTAAATAAATGGAATTTCAAAGGGTTGCATATATTTTAGAGTATTTAAAAATATTCTAAGTGAATTTTATGAGCTGTAAAAAGCTGTTAAGGGATTTCATGAGATTTCAAGAATTTGAAATATTTTAGGGAATTTCAAAAGATTTCAAGTAATTCCTAATTGATTTTTATAATGTGAAGAGATGTCAAAGAATTGGAAATATTTAAGGGCATGTTAAAAGATTGGAATGGATTTTCTAGAGGTTTAAAAAATGTTAAGGGAGTGCTAAGGTTTTGAATGATTTTAGGGGATTTAGAAAAAAAAAATCATTCGGCCGTAAAGAATTTCCCAGAATTTCAAAATATATAGGACGATTGTACAGAATCTATCAAGTTTTATGACATTTTAAAAGATTTTAAGGATTTTTATGAGATTTCCGAGGATTTTAAGGTATTTCGAAATCTTTCAAGGTATTTTAATAAAATCTCCAAGATTTCAGGATTTATCAGATAACATTAT
>JAAAKG020154880.1:0-26557 GCA_010014905.2 Druon quercuslanigerum | reverse complement strand
GGGGGGGGGTGGGGGGGGGGGCGGGGGCGGGGGGGGGGGGGGGAGGGGGGGGGGGGGGGGGGAGCGGGGAGAATTTGAAAAAATAAAAATTTGAAACACTTGGAAATATGAGTTTTTAATGCCGTTTTTTTTCTATTTCTAAATAGGCTTTGCCCTTTATAAAGTGTCATGATTTTCTTTTATTCTTTTGGGCAGATCCGAGGTGTTGTTTTGAACCCCTAGGGGTTGAGGGTGAGCTCAACGGTGAAAGGTGAGCTCAACCCCTACAATACCTGTTTCGCCGCCCCTGATTGTAGCTGCAGGTTGTAAATGGTGCAGACATCCAAGAGCTGCCCAGGTGAATCAGAGATCTGGATACTCTGTACATGGCAGCATAGAATAACACGGAAGCCGTCAAATCTACTTCTGGCAGTAATTGTCGATCTACAAGAGTCCGAAAGGCTGGGAAGCCACGCTGGTTGAATGGGTACTGGCAAAACGAAGGAACCATGAACCTCATTTACGATGAGAAGGGATGAGCATAAGGGTGCTAACTGGATAAACTGCTTTCTCTAAACCAGGATGCTATTTTAGGCACTCTGAACTTGCTCACCTTGGCTCACCTGATCAAGGCCCATTTTCCGGATTTTACCAGGCTTGAAGAAAAGGGGGCGACACCCCTTCAGGATTAGGTAGGTCCTGAAGTCTTTCAGTCCTTAAAAGTCTCCTAGTCCGGATGGCATATATCCAGTCTACTTACAGAGGACTGGAGAGATCAGCGTAGGGCCGCTCATGAAACTTTCTAGGATATCAGACTCACATTGTTTACCAGCAGCCTCTCATCTTTCCTACTCAAAACAGTGGAATGACTTGTGCATAGATACACCCGAGATATGGTCTTTTTAATTAGGTCACTTGACAAGGGGCAACACACATATAGGGCAGAAAGGCCTCGCGATTAAAACCTTTATGGACATTAAAGGAGCCTTCAATTATGCCTTTGTATAGTTCCGTTGACTAGGAATGTCCGTAGTTAAGCGTTTTATCACCCCTGCTGTAGTGCTTGGTAGTCGATGAACTGTTTCATCTGCGGACCATATACTGTTTATCGTTCGCAGGCAGTATCTGAATGCGCTTTTTGAAGTATTGCAGCAAGCACTGGGGATAGTAGATTCATTGTGCAGGCAGACTGGACTTTTGGCTAATCCCAGTAAGACAGGCGCGGCTATATTAAACAGAAGGTATGAGTGCGGACCTACGAATGTATTGAAACTGAGAGTACAACAACTGGAAATCAAAGAACGAGCTAAATATCTAGGAGTCGTTCTGGGTATAAAGCTTTTCTGGTAGGAGCATCTGAAAAACAATTGCAAAAAGCTAGAAGTAGCTCTATGGCTGTGTAGGAGAGCCACATGGAAAAGCTGGGGCTTGAAATTGAAGATACTTTTGTGGATCTACACAGCGAGCTTGCGACTTAGGCTAACTTATACGGTGGTAGTCTCGTGGAGCACGGTGCGAAGGTGGCCTGGAGATTAAATATGGTAAACGACATAAGCGTCTCGACAGCAGTGTGGATCCCAATTTACATCGAGAGGACACCGACTCTGAGCATGCTCCGGGACAAAATGCCTACTCGCTACCTCTTCGAAAAAATGTATCAAGTCAGCCTATCCGTGAAGGAGGAATAGGTTAACGGCGTGGCACACCTGCAGATTGATGGAGACAACTGGTTTACAGATGGCTACGAGAACAAGGGGAATACAGAAGCCAGTGTACACCGTAAAAGAAATGGATTGAGCTTCACAATTGCAATAGGGTCACACGCCACAGTTCTACAATCTAAATTATGTCTATACATCCGCATCTGTTCAGTCAGCAAGTCTGCTACAATGATCCTGAATGGAACAAAGATCACTTCGCTATTAGTATCGGAGTGCTTTGAGGCACTGAACAAGCTAGTGACAGAAAATCCTGGATACAGAAGCATCAAGGGTAATGCGATATAGAACAAGCTAGCAAAACTAGCAGCAATAGAACAAGTTACTGGGCCCGAACCAGTAGTTGGCATTTCCAGTAGGTTAGTCACTGATGAAATTAACAGTTGGCTGCATGAGGAAGATCAAAAATGTTTATTATAGGACATGGAAACCTCGAGTATCACATACCTAAGATAGAGCTTACGGAAAGTCGCCTCTGTCGTATGTGCACAAGGAATAATGAGATAGCTACTCACATCCTTTAACATTGCCAAATGATTGCGAAGAGAGATTAAAGAGATTGCGTCTAGCACTCATAGGCAGTCACTGCATCAGTGAGTGAGGAATATCTATCAGCCAACAGCGTGGCTGTGGTGCTCTCCCTATGGAGCGGAGATAGGGGGGGGGGGGCAACTGGATCACCTAAGCGTCAGAGGCCGATATTCTCTCAACCCAAAATAATAATAATACGTGTACCACACTTTACCGTAATGTTGTGCAATCTGCATTTGTCGATACACTACTTCCGAATATAAAAAATGTTTCGTCACGCAAATTTTTGTCGATAAAAGAAGAGGAAGATTGAGAGGAGAAAGTTTAATGATAATTTCGAGAAAATTTTATACCATAATCGTTCTAAATATTTGAAATACCATTAGTCAAAATATAACTTTTTAATTTCTTATCACACTTACCCCTGTCGACCCAACATAATTTAATCATTAAAAATGTATGCATACCTCGTTTGATCCATCAGACCATTGGCCAAAATTCTCCATAATTTCTATGATCTCGTTCGCCATTCTTTCGTTAATAATAGGAAACCAGTAAACATCTGGACAAGGCTGTGAATAGAGAATTATATTACAATAATCAAATTAAGAAAAATATAAAACCAGATATCATTGAAAATATTGGCTATATTTGGAATACTCATATTCGAAATTACTGATTTCTTAAGACTTTAAGTTCAAAATTTGCAATCCTCTTCTTTTTAAGGCCTGAAATCTTTAAAGTCTTAAAATTTAAGACACTGAATTCTAAGCAGTAGTTTTAAATTTTGAAATTCTAAGGTTTAAATTTGCACAATGTCAATAAAATGAAAATTAATCCTCTTGATAATCTCAAGAGAACTTATTTGTTGATGTATCCTTATTCCCAAGAATGATACGCAAATATGAACTAAAAAGCTAATAAAAGTAAGTGCCGAGAGCGTACAAGGACAGGTTTCGTAGCTTATTAAAACTTTAATTAAACATTAATAGAATTGTAAAAAAGTATAAGCATCTTTCAAAATGAATTACCTGGAGATGTACTTGACCCTTCTCTAAATTCTTACTATAATTCTCATGAATGTACCTCCTTTCCCAATCGAGCTTATTTTCCAAAATCTGATACAAGTCAGGATTGGTCAAGGTGGTATTAAACGAATCAGAAATAACAAGATGTCCGAACTCCAACCTATTACTGACGTACATAAATATGATCCTTTCTGTGTTAGCTGAAGAAAAAGCCATATCCAGATCTAACTCGCCTTTCGAGTACAAGGGTCGAGTTTCTTTGTTGCTAATAATCGTAGAGTTAATTAAATAGCAACTGTTGATAAGCGGCACGTTCCAGAGACCCCTGTAGCATAAGAAACATGTTCTCTCAAAAAAAATTTTAATTTCCAGCATTCATTTTGATCATCATCATAACAATAGTGTAAACTCGCAACTCTAGTCTCTACATTGTAAGATCTTTCTCAGAAATCATCTCTTAATGTTTTGACAAGACATCACACTATCATCGTGATAGCGCGAACAGCTTGCTAGGAATGGGTTATGCAGAATTATTCAATTGAGATTCATAACTCTGTCACCACTGCTTGAGTTTCCATCTATTATGGTCCAATAATATTTTACGTTCTAGGGACAAAAAGGTTTCATACGGAACGCTTTCGTCCATTGAAAACACAAGTTTTCTTAAAGCGTTAAGAGATTTAAATTATTCTCAAAAACCTGCTTTTAATTGAAAAATGGTGGATAATTAAATTCATGTTGGAGATTAGTATTAACTCTCTGGTTTTAAATTAGTTGTTTTTTTATATATGCTTTAGTATCCAATAACTAAAACTGTATTTTTTAATCAGATGTATCAACTCATATGGGAGTCCTCTTCAGTGATTTATCTCTTAGCAATGGTTCAAGAAAGTCCTCTTATCACTATTCCAATAATAACATTCGTTGCTGAACATTGTCGATAAATTTAGTTTAATTTTCCGCCAAGAGTAACTAGTCACTTCAGTTAACGAATATGTGGTTTTCGAGAAAAGAATTAAAAAAATCTGATTAAAAAACACAATTGTTTGTATAATTGGACCCTATAGTCCATATAAAGAAACGTCAAATAATTAACCCATTAACGCATGAATAACAAAAAATTTTACAGCAAGTTTCAAGTTCTAGATTTTTATGCAATTTTTTGTTATAATAATAATGTCCGCCATATTGGATCTGTAATTTTGAATTTCATGAATTTGATCGGGAATTCGCAATCAGCGACCCCGAGAAGCCTTACATACAGATTTTCATACAAAAGTGGGAATGTTCTAAAACATTAATTCGCCATCTTGGATCCGCCATTTTGAGTTTTGCAAATCTGATAGCAAATTCGTGAAGAGCAACCCAAAAAACTATTATGTGTCCATTTTGACGACAATTCAATTCAGTAAGAGTAAAAAAAAAAAAGTAAACTGAAGCAGCATCTATAAATCTGAATGAAAAATAATTCACAAGTGTTGCTATTTTTTGCAACCTGATATTGAAAAAAAAACATACTCCATATTTTGCTAGTATAAGTCCCAATAACACGATCTTTTCCCAAAAAAGGCACTGGATAAATGAATTTTTTACATAAGATTGCCAAAAAATAATTAATATAACTTTTTTTACTTTTTTAAATACTTGGATCGTATCGAGCGACCCTCAATACATATGGAAAAATTTTCCTCAAGGAAAATCTACAGCAGCTTCATCAAAATCTAGAACCTCAAACTTGCTGTAAAATATTTTGTTATTCAAGCATTATTTGGTTCTGAATTTATTTCTATTTTGTTTCATCCTGAGATAAACAAATAATGAATCAAAGAAATAATAATAGAAATTATAATATAACAATTTCAAAATGACTGAGATTGTATATATTGACTTTTATTATTACCGAAATGAAGTTTCTTCATAGAAATTTCATTTTTACTTTCGTATTTCATGCAAGCTTGAACATGTGCCTGGGTTTAAGATTTCTTTTCCCTCATCTTCGTAGCAATTTTCAGACGATGCCTATTACCTTAAGCCCTTTACGATGTGACCATCAAAACCTAAAGTTGACTTTCTATGCAAAATTTATTACCGGAAAAAACGTAACTGCTGCAATTTCACCTATCCTTAGTAGAAAGGGTGGCATAAACAATTACAAATAACAATTCACAAAAAATCACGATCGAATACACTTAAAATCAGGCAGGTTCTACACTTGAAGTTGCAGAATCTCTCGGGGACGAAATATGTTGTTTTTGAGAGGAAATTAGCGATACGTATTTTTGCGATTTGTGAAGAAAAAATTTACGGAGTTATGAGTATTTGAATTTTTGGCTTTGTTTTTGAAAAAAAATCTAAATTTTTTCTTTAAACTTATATAACTATTGACCTAGTTAAGATATTTCAGATTTCTTTTCGGATACTGATAGATTTTATCGAATTATTTCAAAGTGAAGGTTTTTCTGAAAGTACTAAAGGTAGATTTTCTCAACAAAAACACGCTTATACTTTTCGCCAATTTTTTGCTTAATTTTAAACTATCGTGAGGGTCGTAAGTTTTATGCGAGCTAAATAACTTTTGTGGCCAAGAGATTTTTTTTTCATAAAGTCGAATGCGCGGATTTTTCTTGTAAGCAACAATAGATAAGAAAAAATGTTATGGAAATATTTTGCACAGTCAAGAGATTTCTGAAAAAAGTTCTTCTACTCATTTATGATATTTTTAGCCATTTCCGAGAAAAATACAAAAATCTGAATACAACAAATACAAGAGAGAAATCTGAAATATATCAATTAGGTTGAAAGTTATATAAGTTTAAAGAAAAAATTTGGGTTTTTTTTAAAAACAAAGCCAAAAATTCAAAGACGCACAACTCCGTCAACAAATTGATTTGATACTTGATTTAAAATGGATTCGATCCACAATCAAACACGATTCACTGGAGATGTGTATTTTAATCTTGAACTCTTGTATTTCTTCTTTAATTTCAGGGTAAATGATAAACTGGTCATAATTTTGGATTATGCGATAGAAATTGCGACAGAAATCCCCCTTCCCGTATCCAGCTAAAAAAATTGACATTTTAAATACAAAATTTGATTTGTCTGATTTTTCATTGTATTACAAATTCTGATTGTATTATTTTGTACTTTTATATTTTTTCTACATTTCTATGTTAGATTGATGAAAATGAAAACATTAGTTTGTCTATTATTTAACAAATCAAAAATGGTTCCTCTATAAGGAAACAAATCCATTTTCTAACGAGAAACAGGGTGGTTGTGAAATGAGCACCATATAAATATAAACACAAATAAAGTGGAAACACACCAGATCGAATTCACAGCTACTTTTTTTAGCTTTTTTACTGTATTACCCATTTTAATTACAATGAGATATAAATTGCACCCTTCATTTCTACTATGCAAAATAAATATTAGCTCAAATTTTCATCCTAAATAATCTAAAAAGTATCTGGGCACCTTTTAGAGATTCATATGTAAACTTTTTGGAATATTTAAATATTATTCGAGAATTAAATGCAAATGAACTAATACAATAAATTTCCTAGAATTTATAATTTACTACCATTCAAGTTGAATTTATGAAATTCACATCATCAGACGTAATTGGTGTAATTCCGATTGAATTGATTCAACTTCAACTGCTGGAATACGATTTGAATGGGTACAATCTATCATTTTAACTGTTCGGATTCATTTGGAATGCTGGAATTTAAATTTAATGGCTAGAAAGTAATATGAATTTACAGAGATTAAATCTGAAATTTATATAATTTAATATAATTTGAAATATATTACTAAATTCTTGAATCTAGAAAATATCAATAGTATTTTAGCAATTCAAAGTGATGTTTCAAAAATTGAAATTATTTTTCTTACATTCTCTAAATTCCCCCTGAACAGTAACACCTAAAATGATATTCTATATTTTTAGGAATCTCAACTGAATTTCTATTCTTTAAAACTGAATTCTATTCAATTCAAATTGAACCTTGGAATGTCCAAATTTAGTTCTAATGAATGCAAATTAATTAAACTGTTAACCAAAACTAAAGTATAACAATTAAATGATCGAGGAACATAAGGAGCCAGCCCTCATTCGGGAAATTTTTCAGGAAAACGAAAAAACTTTTTCATTTGTTATTTTCGTACAATTTTTTGTTAGCAGTAACAAATCTGAAAGAAAATAGTATAATACTCAATATATCAAGGTTTCAGAGCAATATTTGTAATGTTTTTCCAAGTGTGGGCTCTTAAGGTTTCCCGGGGGTTTCCCAGGGGGTATTCGGAAAACATAATGGGTTAACCCTCAAGTACAGCCTACATTTTTGCTGCATTTAACATACGATTGACACTTTTTATCTTTTTCCTACGCGAAAAACCGACTTGGGGGAATGATTTTTTTGGTTTAAACTGCTTTGCGAACTCTATGTAATAATAAATTTAGTGCAATTCGTGGATCTTTTCAATAATGAATTGTGTATCAACAAAAAAGTATGAGGAATTCTCAAGTACGTCACTTGTTGACGAACCACTGGCTCTTGTATGTAGTTTTCAATTTAACATAAGCACAATTAAGTGTTCGTAGTGTCCGTACCTATCTTTGAAACTGGCAGATTCCATAAGAATCTGTACAGGGTTAGCCCCTTATGTTCCGCGAGTACCTATTCGTATGCCCCTTTGGGAAGTTTGTTATTTCATGAAAAATAGCAAAATTCAATTTTTTTACTTTCTTGAAAAATACGATACGTAGGACAGGCAGGACAATGCAACAAGCCAATAAAGTAAATTTTGAAATTTTCGTGGGCTAGCTATTAAAATATATTAAAATTGAACTGCATTAATTTAAAATAAATTATGTCAAATTAAAATTCGAACAAAATGTATTCTTACATACAAACTAGAATTACCCCCCGCATTTAACTTACAATTCTAATAAATTCATATTATATTTCAGTATAATCAGAGTCAATTACTTTAAGATTATTTAGTAGGTACTATCGTGTTTCTATAGTTTATTCTTATATACCTTCGTTCATTGTGAATTATTTGCATATAGTCATAACTGTGAGCATAAAATCCGTAATCGGATATGGCACCCCAGAAATTACTCCAAGCCTCAAAATGTGTTGTAAGTAACGGCGCAACAATCCTTTTTTGCTCTTCCACTAACAATCTTAAGGTTTCTTTGTTGTCTAAATGCGCTTCTGCGCCAATCGAGAAATATCCAGAACACTTTTTTAACAAACAATGATCCCTAAAATTAAAAAACACAAATCAAAAAATGATTTAAAACTTAGATAAAAAGAACTTGAATTCTCTGTCCTTTAACTCAATATATGTGATATAAATATAAAATTTATATTTTTTAATAGTCATACATTGCCAAATTACGAGCCGCAACTTTATCAATTCCATCATCAGGTATGACTTTCTTAATACTTTCGTATTCTTCTCCGTGTTTCTCGATAAAGTTATCAACTACATCTTTATGATAGGAGACATAGTTGTGGATAAAAATATGTAACTTTGATTTCGGATAAGTTTGGGTGTAGATCTTTTCAAAAAATTCTTCCAAAAAAGGCATCGGTTTCTCTATAAAGATAGCAATCAAAATTACTGGATAAGTTTCAGGTTTATTCTTTGACAAGTCGATTGGATCGTCCCAACAATTTAAACATCCGTCTTCTGGACTCCAGCCTTGGGCCAAGTTATTTCTGCGGTAATTCAAGGCAATTTTACTAATTCCATTTCCATTTAGGACAGTATTGTAGGCAGTATTTTCAAGATAAATATCGTTTCCTTTGAACCTCAACTCAACATCGGCTAAAATTTAATTTTTTTACCAATTTTAAATCTTTGAACTAGTTAAATAACATTTTACCAACAATTTTAATGAAATAGACCTACAACATCCAGTTATTTGTATTTCTAATTACCTACTGCCCTGTAGAGATTCTGAAAGATTTTAGATTTATGATCCAATTTGATTTTGTGTTTCTCTCTCAATTCCGGATCCAGATAAATTTTTCTAAAAAATAGCTCGTCATCATCAGCATCTTTAATTTCTCTTTCAGATAAAATGGAATAGAGATCAGTCGTATATCCAATGATACCCCCAGAATTTAGAAATCCTTTTCCTCCAGCAGCAGAAGGATTTTTTGAGGCAAGAGATTTATTTCTCCAACAACTGCTTCCGGCAGAAAAGACTATTCGAGAATCGAATTTCTCGAATTTTTCTAAAATTTCGTCCAAGCCTAACAAGAACAACTGGTCGTAACTGAAAAATGAGAAACACAATTTACAAATAAGACTTCATTTCCCGGCTTCCATTTTTTGTTTAAATTAAAGAATGTTTTAATTTACCTGTCCGTGAAGATAATAATTTTTTTAGTGTCATCTTTATATTCCTGGAGAGCTTTTTTAAAGAGGTTTACCTTGTACCCTCCTCCTACATATTTTCTAAAATTTCTACCTTTCCAAGCCTCTCCAAACCCTAGGATTTTTATATTGTCATCGAATTCGTTTATTTTCGCGAATCTAATGTATCTTCTCAAGCCGTCGGTATCATTTGTGGCGACGGTGAAGACGACAACGTCTACAAAAAATTTTATATAATAAACAGAATTGTTCACAAATCATTTAATTTTTAGGCCTTTAAAATTAAAAAATATTTCATAACATAAGATTTTAAAAAGTTGTAAAATTTTAAGGAAAACTCCAGCAAATTCAGATTTGAAGGATTTAAAATTACTGTAAACTAAAATTAAAGAAATTTAAATGAGATTAAAATAAAATTTAACATCCTATTTAACATCCAATAATAAAATCATTGTGCAGATTGTTCTAATAAAAATTGTGAATATAAAATCAAGAATCCATCGTCTAAATTTGGACAACCACCATAAAATGTTCCTATTGAAATTTAAAAACAACAAATAAAGAAAAATACTTATTTCTCCAAAAAAGTAAAGAAAATAATTTTCCTTTTTGGACAAAAATAAAAAAGAGGAATGAAAAATGAGAAAGCAACCAACCAAATCCCCTTCCTTCTCTTTTTTTCTTTCCTGCGTCTTTTTTTTTATTATTATCAAATCACAACAAGAAAAACATTTGTAAGAAATGAACACCAACGCTTTGGCACAAAACGAAAACAAAAATAGAAAAATATATTATTAAAATAAAAAATAACCAAGCAGACAGGAAGAGCACCAACACCACGATGCTCTCTTCCTGACACACGATATACAAATGAGCTTTGAAATGAAAACCTATAACAAATGTATCGGAAACATCCAATGAGGGTCTAACGGTAAAACGGTTATAAACATAGCTGTACTTGGAAAATCTATCATAAGCACATCAGAACTAGAGAAAGTAAAATCATTTTAAAACTAATGAAAACACAGTGCCTAACATAATCAATCATACAAGAATAACTCTGGTTTAACCTGTCTAAATGATTTTTTAAATTAATAGAAAAGTTCTTTCGTTTTTTAATGTAAAGCATTTCCATAAATTCTCTTTTCTCTCATTTCATTCACTATGCAAAATTACAACATTATCCCAATCAAAATCATGGTGAACATAAATAAATTTGTTTGTATGTCTGGCAAGAACACTCTTATAACAGCGTCCCAAACGAACACCACTGTTTTGTTTCTCTACCCTAATATTAAGAAGTCTACTGGAAGGACAATAATTATAATGTAAAAAAACAATAATAATAATAATAATAATATACACTTATTTTTGAAACTTATCACAATTCTGGTGGTAACAGATCAGAAACCTTGGATTAAAATCAAGTTTTGATGAAACAGAGTATGTTCGCATGTTATATTTATTCTCCATTCAAAAACAAATGTTTTTGTTGCTGTTTTTTAATGACAAAAATGATAAATCTTCGGAGATTTATGTTTGCTTGATTTCATCATTTTTCTCCTTCTCTAACTGGATCGGTGGTTGCAGTTGTAACCTATCTGAGAGTTTAAGGTACTTATCGAATGAGCCTTTTATTTGTGATGCCTCTTCGTTTGTTAGTGCTTTACGCTTACGTTTCTGCGCCCCAGATAGTTGGTTTTTGTGAGCCATATTGTCTTCATGTATAGCGTACTCTGGTTTTTACTGATTCACATACAATGCGCTACAACGATGCGTATGAAAGAAGCAAGGAACAATTTAAAAAAGTAATATAAAATTCAGATTCAGCGACTTCGTTTACCCCTATACGTCAAACAGGCCGATTTTCATATTTTTTCAAAAACTCAATATGGCTGAAAAAATGTATAAACTTGTTTAATTCGGGCTGTCTGGGCCTATAGGGGTAAACGAAGTCGCTAAAATGGAAATTTATATTAGTCTTTTCAAAAATCCGGATTTTACATTTTTCCGAAAATTTTAGATGATTTAAGACAATTTAAGTGAATAATTGTATCTTTAGTCTAGCCTTTTTTCTTTCTTATATAATTAGAAAAAAACATCAAACTTATGTTATGAATTTAAATCTTACACACAATTATATATTATTTGAATGAAAATATTTATTCATCTGCAGTTTAGAAGTATAAAGTATTATATACTTCAGATGATATTCGAAAAGAGTTTAAAATGTTTGCTACATCTTATGTTGATGGACCGATTATATATAAAACGTTTATAAAAAAATGACGTATTCACATTTACTGTCAGAGCGTAAAACTCTGCGAACCACCACAGTTGCGGTATGTAAAAGTAACTATTACTGTCAAGGCAGTTGCGCCGACTGCGCTTCGCTTTAAGGCGGTCGCACAAAAAAATGCGTTACCGTGTGCTGGAGAGGTCTCACGTACGTGCCGCCCGTACGCAAGCCCATGAAGCCAACCAATCACGTGCAACTTGACGTGTTGCTGCGGTCCGTGGCGGTACTTGCTCAAGGACGTTACGAGCTGGTGTCGATAGCGACGTTCTTTTATGCGTTAGTGATCAGGCGGAAAGAGCACGAGAGATTGCATGCGATTGCTTGGCTCGATTGGCTCGTGCACGGACGGCATGTCAGTGAGACGTCTCCAGCGCACTGCAACGAATTTTCTTGTGCGAACACCTTTACTGTCTCAGCCCGATCAGATGTGGCGTAACGCATAAACGGTTTCTGATAGCGCAGTAACTTACAGTTCCGGTGTTGGCAGTAACAGCTCGGGTTTCCTTTTCTCCGAATGTTGAACTTAGCATTCTGACAGTCATGTGGAAATTGAATGATTGCTTCGTTTAATTGAATTAAAATGGAACTGGTCGATGGCCACTGATTTTTACGGTTTTGATTCAGAAGCCGGCGATCGCTTGGAAGTAAATTTTATTATTATTTTTGATACTTATCTAAAATGTCAGAAATTCAATTGTTTATTGACGGGCCATTTTGACATGGAAGCTCGATTTTGACATTGAACCGTCCAGCAGCATGGCGGGTTCAATAGCATTTTAAATTGAAGTTCTTCGATCTTAGAGAAGGTTAGTAAGTTTAATTTTATGCATAGGGTTTTGGAGGAGCGCAACAACCCGCAGGATAGAGGGAAATTTTTCATCAAGACTCTTTGCCACGCTACCTGAGTCCATCATGTTTTAACGCTTTACACAAACCATACAGCATCGAACATTTCTTTTGTGATTTCTTTGTGATCTATTGTCAGGATAATATGTCAGGGCTTATTATTTTGTAATGTCACTAGCGTATGAGATTTTTGAGATTTCTAGACCATCGTAATCTTTTATTGCCAGTGGCTGACACCCTAGGTTTAATATTATTTATAGGTATTTATCCAGTTAACGAAAAAAATGTAGAAGAATTAAATGTAATTGGAATCTGGAATTCCTTTTGAATCCGGTTTCTGAACTCCTTTTTCTAGGTTCAGAAGGAATAGGATGAAATAAAATTAGGATTTTTCTCTATTCCTGGTATAGAAATGAATTTTTAGGTTAGAACAGAACACTAGGGATATTGAAAGAAATTGAATTCCATGCAGTCAGACAATACTAAAAGTGGAATTTAAGTAGATTTTAATGATTGGGATTAAAACATAAGTTAATAATAATAGCGCTCCCGACTTGCCCTAAGGGCAAGTCCTAAGAGCAAGTCTTTCTTGCCCCAAGGGGGTAAGAAAGAAGCGCAGCGAGCTTAGCAGAGCAACTCAAC
This sequence comes from Druon quercuslanigerum, assembly GCA_010014905.2. Classification (NCBI taxonomy): domain Eukaryota; kingdom Metazoa; phylum Arthropoda; class Insecta; order Hymenoptera; family Cynipidae; genus Druon; species Druon quercuslanigerum. Next base: position 13,112 of record JAAAKG020154880.1, on the reverse strand, counting down.
AACAAAGCAGAAGTTTATGAAAAAAGCAATCAGTCAATTTAAAAAAATGGAATCTTTGAGCGCATGTACAATGTGTTGAGAGCTTGCGAATGGTCATAAAACATTTAAAGTAAGTAAGCAAGCAAAACAATATATTAACGTGTAACCGCTAAATTTTGATTCTCATTACATCCAAAAATTTAGTTTACCTTTGCTTTAGACAAATTGAATAGATATTATGCATAAAGCACAACAAATTTTAAGGTTATGTTTGGAGTACTCAAACTTTTTCGAAGTTAACGATCATTGAGACCTATACTAAAAGTATATTTGCATTAAATCATATATACCAAGTTAATTAAATTGAATAAATTATCAGAAGCATTTATATAATTTAATTATATTATATATTACCGATGAAAATGATCTACTTGTCTATTTGGTTGGGTTGAAAAAAATTTTTTTTGGTTTGTTCATTATGACATTATAAAATCAAAAGCCCGAAGGAGATGAAAGGTACCTCCGAAACGGCTTTTTTTGCAACACTGCATTGTATTTACAGTTAAGTAAAATAATTAAAGAATACTGAGTGTCTTTGGTCCAAAATTATCAATCCGTCTGCGCTAAACAATCGCTCAACAGATTACCTGCTCGGTAATCCCGTATGGTACTGGGTGAACAATTCCTTTAGAAAAGGAAATGTGTGTGAGGATGTAAGAAAATAAGTAATCTAAATGGTTTTCTTGACATTGAAATATGCAATGCAATCCTAAACGTATTGAAAATTTTTATAAAGTAACGATCGGTCGCGTGCGTTACTTAGCATGAAAAGTGACGCGTTACTGTCAAACACTGGATTGTTCTTGGTATCATCGTCACAATACCCTCCTAAGGTCTTTATACCTCTATTTCTTTTCATTCTTCTCGGCTGTGAAGTTTTTGTCCGATGGTGCTGAAAATTTAATAACGAACGTGGTTAGTTTTTTGAGGTTAAGGAGAACTATGTCAGGCCTCGATTGCGCAACAGAAACAATTGTGGAGTATATGAAGTTCCTGTATATGCAGCACTTCACATTTTCGACAAGGAACTCTATTTCCCTAGAAGCATTTGGCGGAATGGTATTAGAACTAATATCGTAGAAGTGAGAAAGATGGCAAAAGTATGTGTCCTAGATGCTCAGAGTGTGCATGGCATACTCTGCCGATATCATCGGGAATGACTCCGCTCAAAATATGGCGACGGTATGCTAACGTGGAAATGACACAAAAGAAATAAAAGTTTTGAATTCTTACCTGAGATATTGCATAAATTCTGCATTTATATCTTCAAACTCATGGGGAGTCGAGCGAATTTTGAACAATAAAAAACGTCCAGCGAGAAAGTTCAGCTTGGCCGTTTTAATTGAAGAAAAAATTCCCGGGTTTTCCCGGTTCGCAAATATTTTCCACGGTCAATCGCAAAAATTTTAATTAAATGAGTTTAAGCTCCAAAATTTAGAATTTCTTAATTCTATAAATTGTAGATGTCAAATATTCAGAATCCGTTCCAACATTATAAATCTATGTTAAAATTTTCAATGCTTAAAATTGAAAATTAATTAATTTAAAAATTCGGAAAATTATAGTATTTTAACGAATTTATGGCCAAGTGAAGAGTGGCTCACGTGACCAGATTCCCACCTTATCGACACTTTTTTTTATTTCCTAACTTATTTTCACACGAACAGGCACGCCACAATCACACCGTCCTTGGTCGACTTCATTCCGGTTGATTTAAGAAAAGCAAACGCTATCTCATACGACATCGATTGATCATTCACACATCTGTAGCAGATGCCGTGCATCCTCTTATCGAAGATTTGTTCATCGAAGCTTTCCTCCTGCGCTTTTTAATTTAGGTTTTGAATAATGATTATTTTAGATGGATCCGATTTGAAGCATTTTGCTGACCACTGATATTGAAAGCAAGGCGCACTGTTTCAGCAGCTTCCGCTGCTGCTTTGTACGCAAAAGAAAAACTTCTGCGAACAGCGCGTTAATAAGAGGATGCACGGAATCTTCCACAGAAATGTCCAGGATCAGTCGTTGCCGGTAGCTGCAGAGTGTTTCATACATATCCGGAGCATCTAGGACAGATACTATCTAGTTGTCTAACTGATACGGAAAACTACGTACATCGAAAGGTCATTAAGAGCCCTTTATTACAATCTCTGCCACTTTTACGGCATTAGCCCTGATACTACTCCGCCAAACGCCAGCTGGCTTTATATTCTCGACAACAGTTTCTGTTGCGCACTTGATGTCTGATATAGTTCTTCTTGACTTCGAGAAACAAACCATGTTCCTTATTGAATTTTCGGTGTTAGATGACAAAATCATGACAGAAAAAGAGAATGAAAAGAGAGAGAGGCATAAAGACCTCATAAAGGAGTTGCGACGGTTATACCCGCAATATTCTGATAAACTGGTCATCCTAATCATCACTGCTCTTATAGGTGTCAAGCTTTTACTGCTCAATAGCCTGAAAAGAATCCACGCTTGTCAACAAAATGCTAAGTCACTTGCGGGGAAAATGCAAAAGGTGGTCGTCCTTCGGTTCCTTTGTGTTCTCCGGGTGCACGAGACTTTTGCCGAATCACCGTATCGAGTCCATCGCTGTTATTAATTTCTCACTTTTATTAATGTCAGACTCACTGGTGAAACTGGAGAAAGACTCTGAGAAAAATGTGATTGTTTTATTTTTTGACTGTGAAATAAACTCCTACCATGCAATGTGGGAGATCACAGACATCAGCAACAGAAGAAGAGATTTAATTAAATACCAATCAGGTACTGAGCTGGATGTTCTAGATCGTGTTGATACTTGCAAATTCGTGATTGAAATCAGGATTAAAGTTCCTGATTTGGCTCTCTTCTCGAAACTCGTCTCTGACATGGAATCCCTCTCAGACAACAAATATTTTATGTACTGGTTGGCGTTTGGTTTCTAGGGCTCATAAAAAGAGGAACTCAAAGGTAGAATCGTAAAATGACCCATTACTTCAGAATTAATACACGAAAAAGATTAGAATTTAATCATAGGAAGATTAGAGGGACTTCGTGAGGAATCTAAGGACATCCCAGAGACTGTGAGGCTCCACAAGATCATTGAAAAAAAGTCGGGAAGCTCGCCGTGGGCTTATAAGGCTTGACGATGGCAAGTTTGCTGAAGACGAAGAAAAAACCGAGAATCAAATTACCTGGATAGACTGATTCCACCCATGCTCTTATGCCATTGACTGCGTCTTGATCCCCAAGGACGGAATTATTTAGGCAAACGCATGTGTAACGTGCTAGACCAGTTAGTAAGCTGCCTAGAAAGCATGCTACGCTGCAGGTGACTTAAAACCAGATGTAGTAAAGGCCTAGTCAGGGGTGTAGCTCCTCGAAATTCACGCAGAGGAGTGTCCTGCCAGCTCTTCTGTGATGCATTGCAGTCGACAGCCTCCTTGGTAGGCTAAATGAGGAAGTGTATAACCAAGGATACGTAGATGACTTTTAAATCATAACCAGGAGGCTCATCTGGAAGCATGTATGCGTCGTAAAGGTCAGTGCTCCACATCTTTGTGTTTTGTTGTGATAGATCAGGGCTTTAATTAAATCCGAAGAAGAGTAGCCTTATCAGTTTTACAAGAATGTTCAAAGTGTCCAAAATTAACGCTCCTACATTTCATGGTAAAAGGCTGATGATCTCACACTCAATTAAATACCTGGGAATAACTCTGGATTACAAATTGACCGGGCGAAGAATCTGAGGACCTAATGCAGAAAGTTTGCCACAAGATTTTGCATGTGCAGAAGAGCCTCTGGTTTGAAATGGGGTCAAGGGCCTAACATGCTTGCATGGATCTACTCCAGCGTCTTTAAACCAATCGTTTTATATATAGCTGTAGTTGCAGAAAGGAACAGCGTGACCCCCACATGTTTTCTTGGTCACACAGGCATCCATCAAGAGCAACGAAAAATTGATCAGCAGCCCATCTTACTGGGACTAGCGCTTGCTGCATCAGGACCTCCATCAGAATCTGGATCCGCGCGAAGCACCGAAAGTATTGAGAACAAGCCCAGGCTCTACATACATGATGAACAGACTTAGGGAAATCTTGAGATTATCCAAAAAATACCTAATGTTCTAGTGATGAGAGAAGAAGTGGCCATTCTAAAAGAATTCTGGTCTTCGCGCAAATATTTCTAAATTACTGGTCAGCGATAGATAATTTAATGATGTGATTAAAGTTTAATATTATCAATCTAAAACGCTTTGCTAGTAAATTGGGACTTCGGTTTACGGGAACCCGATATACAATTGCATTCGATGATGAGGGGGCCCAAGGAGGCGAGTATTAGCGTTGCTCGATCTAGGTCGCTTGCTAAAAACAAAAAATTATTCTGTTTCAAGAAAAGCGCAAGAAAAAAATGTGCAATAATGTCATAAATAATGAGAGGATAGAAGAAGTTGTTAAGTACATATGTCTTGGTAGTCTATTCACTAATGATGAAAAGGAAGATGGAGAGATAGATAGGCGTATAAAAGATGTTAAACAGGTTATCGGTCGAGTAGGATCCGTTCTTAGAAGTAAGAATATATCAGGTAAAGCTAAAATAACGATATATAACTCTATACTTACAACCACTGCACTGTTCGTATGCAATACGTGTGTGGTTAACAAATAATGGAAAAAGTTAGCAACGTAATATTCCTCAAAGAATGTGGAATGAAAAAATAAAATGACTGATGAAACAAGTACATGAAGGCCAAGTATAACCAGAGGCAGACCGAAGAAATAATTCTTAGAATGTGTGAATGAGACCCTAATTCAAAGAGACATAAGAAGCCTTAGAACAAGAGCTTGCATGAAAAAATGCATCGACATGAAGAAAGCTAAAGAGGTATGCTAAGACGGAAGAGTGTGGCCATAACTTTGTACGTCCTTTGTACTGTTTTTAAATTTCATACTTTCGTTTGTACCCTCTTGGTTGCTCGGTTATGGGAAAATTCCAATTTTGTGCTATCTCGACGTACGACATCAAACGTTAGCATAAAGAAAAATTAAAAAATTCACATTTCAGGGGGATAACATGCAATTTTGATTTACAAACGAAAATATGAAATGTACAAACAGTACAAGCGACGTACAAACGTGAGCCAAAAATTTTTTAGAAATTTTCATTTCGGGAGGATGGCACGAAATTTTGATTTTCCCCTAGCCGGGCAACCAAGAGGGTACCAACAAAAATATTAAATGTACACACTGTACAAACGTATGCAAAAAGAAAATTTGAGAAATTTAATTTTCGGGGGATGACAAGAAATTTTGTTTTCCTCTAGGCGGGCAACGAAGTGGGTACAGACGAAAATATGAAATGCAAAAACAGTACAAACGACGTACAAACTCATGCAAAAAAAATTGAGAAATTTGAAATTCGGGGGAATGGCACGAAATTTAGATTTCCAGCTAGCCGGGCAACCCATAGGGTACAAAGGAAAATATAAAATGTACAAAACAGTACAAACGACGTACAAACGTATGCAAAAAAGAAAATTTAAGAAATTTGCATTTCTGGGGGATGGCACGAAATTATGATTTTCTCGTAGCCGGACAAACAAAAGGACACAAACGAAAATATGAAATGTACAAACAGTACAAATGACGTACAAGTGTAGGCAAAAAGAAAATTTGAGAAATTTGAATTTTGGGGGGATGCGTGAAATTAGCCCCCCGAAATCATTTTCGCCCTTAATTTCGTAACCAGAAGCGTACAAATGAAAATTTTGGACGTACAAACAGCACAAACGTCATACAAACGTATGCAAAAGGAAAATTTAAAAAATGTGAACTTCGGGGAGCCAACTTCACGGGGGTTGCGACTCGGAGTAGTGCACCATAACGGTACGGAGTATTGCGTGCGCGATTTTTATTTTGTTTTTACATTGTTTCACTTCTTTAACAAATCTAACAATAATATATATTATAAAGCTTATTATAAGGAATGTTTATGTAATATATGGATGTAGATTTTTGATTACAAAATTCAAAAGAAATGTTATTATTACTTTAATTTTTATAGTCGCATCAACTGTTATTAATAATTTTTAGATATGAGGATTAGATTTTATTTTGTTTTATGTTTTTTTATTTTGTTGGAAAAACGATTCAAGAGAAAATATGTATACAACCTTATTATAAACTCTGGTTATAAAAATATTTTTAAAGGCAAAAAATAAACTTTTTGGAAAAAGGACACTAGATAACATAAACATTATATTTACAAACATTTTTAACTGAAATTACATCTACACTGAGTATAAACAAATTAAATTTATAGAAAACGACACAAGTTGCAATAAAACGTTTATTAACCAATTTTATTTAAATAGAATGCGCATTTTGTTAAATGATAAAAATAAGACAGTATAAATACTTTTGTTCTAATACTAATGGATATCATGAATGGTAATAATATAAATTTATTGAAATGATATACATTTGTCAGAATGGCTAAGAATAAAATTTAATGCAAAATAAGAAACAAATATTAAAGTAATTATTAACAAGGAAATTTGTACTTTATTTTGCAATATCCGAATAAACAGCCCCATACCGAGGTACAGAAATAAATATAATATACATTTTATATGATAGAGTTAAACATAATGCAGAAAAGTTCGCATTTTCGACGAAATGAAATGCAAACCATAAGATACGCGATGAGAATGTATTTGTTACAGCCGAAGGAGCTTTAACAAAAGAGAATTTACAATCACCATATCACAGTTGTCGATTCTTTGACCTTTGATTTTATACAGCTTGCGTAAAAAATGTGGGATAAAAACGAAGACTGAGCGGGAACGGCAAAATCGGGCACAAAGCGCTAGACAAATATATTAGCGAGCGCACAGCGCGAGAACCGACAGTCGCGGCCCTAGGCGCGCTCAAGCTGGCGAGCAAAGTGAGCTGCGTGCATGGCGCGCTATAAGAAAGTGCCCACGCGGCCGACAGATTTTTTTTGTTTTCACATTGATCAACTCGAAATTAAAAATTCTCTATATCATATTTTGACTTCTGAGAGAATATTTTAAATTTCATGATAAATAAGAGATGAACTATCTTTGAAAATTTAATAAGTTAATGTGTAAAGCCTTGGTGAATTTCCCAAAGTTTATTCAATTGAGTCACCTAGTAAAAAACTTTTTTTTACAAAAATTTCAAATAGGTTAAAATATTTAACGCAATATCCTCATAAAGTTATCTTTAATGGGGCGAACTCAACTGCAAATATAAATGATAACAGCAGAGGCATAAACTTACTATCGTCATTTTTTGTGGAAAAAAGTTAGTCATACTTTTAGATACACTTTTTTAAATACTTTACAAAGTAATCTTATATTGATTTGCAAAGTTGCTTTTAAATAATCTTCTACAAAATTTCAGAACTGCTTTTTAACGGCAATTTATTATTTTATTTATAAACTTTGATATTTTTATTAAGTTAACATATAAAACGATAGTTAATTCGCTAAAGTTGATTGAATTCAGTTAATAAATAGAACAGTTTTATTTTTAAATGCTTAAAAGTATAATTAAGAAAAAAGCTGCTAAAGTTTGGCATTTTGGAACCTAACGAACAAAAGATAGATAAACACAAAAATTGACTCGATAATGATAAATGTGGGTTCTGGCTAGGGAACCTAAAATCAATTTAGAAATTTCTGATCTAAATAATATAAATTTAATTATACCATTTCTTAATTAAAAACAGAGTAATGGTTTAAGTTTTTATTTATTGAACATAGAAATTATATTAATTCAATATCAGATATTTTAAAGCAGATTGTAATAATTAAAACAGTGAAAGGTTAAAGATGTTCACCCCCGAAGTTTTTCACATAAAATTGACAATCTCCGTCAATTCGCCTGTGAATCAGAGGGATCTTATTTCTCAGAATTTGTAGAATATTGATATACGACAAAACATGGTGTAATTACCATTCTCTTTTGAGGATTTTGCCTGGCACGCTGCAAAAAGTAGCACTATAAAACAATAAAACACTTGATATTTTGAATTCATTTGCACGCAATTGTCAAAAAAGTAAAGAAAAATCGACAGGATCTCTGCAGACAGAAGGTTCTAACCGAATGTACTACGACTCAATACTCATTACCGCTACCACATATACAAAAATAATTTTATGTCCAAGATATCTGTGCACGAAAAGTAGTTCTACTTAAACTGTCACGCAGCACTAGTATAAATCGTGACCTCGAGCGTGATAATTTTTTTTTAAATTCAATTCTTATCTTGTTACTTTTGAACATTTAATAAAATAAGAAGTTATTATTAAGAATATATTGAAATGGCCTTCTTCATTTTATGTTATATTTTTGTTGATGCAATTAAATATTTTTTTAAATTCTAAGTTATAGATTTCCTTTTTGTAAAATAATTAATTTTTCCTTTCTAGTGGGACTAAAAGTTTTTGTTTCAATCAAAGCGTCGTGTATATAAAATTTTAAAGAATGGTTTGTTGCTTGAGCCTATCTAATGTCAGGCGCTGGCACACGAAAAAAATCCGGGTGCAGGGGGGTACAAGTACCCTGGAATCAATGTCGTCCGCGTGGACTGGACCTGTATCGATCCGAAAATGGAACTGCGGCAGTTCAATTTTCTTGGGACCAGCTTGATTCGGCTAGCGAACGCCCGACGTACCAAGATCGAGACAACATTGCTTTTGCGGATGCGTGTCTATAGCAGTCTCACAGAAAGATCGCGTCCTGTCTGACGCTGCTTTCACAGGAGTCCGGACGAGGCGGGACTGATGCGTTCTACTAGCTAGACCCAAACGTTCCTGAGCTCGACCGACCGGCTCCAGACTCCTGTGATACCAGCGTCGGACGGGACGAGATCTTTCTGTTGGATTGATCTAGTCCCGCATCCGCAGAAGCAATGTTATCTCTATACTGGTACGTCGGGCGTTCCCTAGCCGAATCAAGCTGGTCCCAAGAAAATTGAACTGCCGCAGTTCCATTTTCGGACCGATACAGGTCCAGTCCACGCGGATGACATTGATTCCAGGGTACTTGGTACCTCCCGAATTCCGAGATATCCTCTGTGCATTCTGTGCGTATAGCCCAGGATGGCTTTTGTCTGTCCGGAACCCTGGATTTGTTCACAATATTCCCGGTTGCTTATCCCGATCCAGCTTTTGATGGCTATCTCGAAGCAGCAAGTGGCTAGTCCTTGTACCAGTTCCGGTTCTATATATGAACTGGCTGACAGTTCTGATTTTGGGTACAGTTCCGAATAGTACATACCTTCGATTGATTTGAAACTTTGTATACATATTGTACGGTATTTCTGTGATTTTTTATATTTATCGTCGTTTTTCTCGAAAACTATTACTGGAAGAGCAAAAATGTATTTTATATAAAATATATGCTTTTAAAAGATCTACAACTTTTATTTCAAGCTTTTTCGTAAATTTTTATTATTTACTAAGATAAACACAAACAACGATCATTTTCTTAATAAGCGAGTTAAAATACATAGAAATACGCAGTTTTAAATTACTCGGAGGTATGTACTATTCGGTACTTTATCCCTGATTTTAAGGCTGGTTTCCCAATTGCAGTTAATATCGCTTGACCCTTCAAGCAGATTGTAATCTGGCTACCAGCAGCGTGTGCCTCTATTAATGTTTCAGCGCAGCGCAGGATGGCCAGAACCTCCGCCTGAAGGACAGTAGTATGCTGCCTAAGGGGGATCTGTATCCCCTCCTTCAAGCGCTATCATATATTCCTGCTCCTGATTACTCTTTTGGAGCTATCTGTGTATCAGAGTTCCCCCTGGAGGGGCTGGTTGCCAGTTTCTTTACATATGTATCGGCCTGGGATGTAGGTATATGTCATATTTGTAAATAAAACATTAAGTATACCAAACTCTCGCTTTCAGTCAAGTGTCAGGGGTTGCTTTCAAATAGCCTTGGAATGGTTTCGGGGGGATCGAAACGTAAACAGTAAGGGCCGCTAGACTCGTTTCCAGTGTGTGTATATATATATATATATATATATATATATATATATATATACGGTGACGCATTTTAATCTATAATTCCAAATATCTTCTAAAATATTTTATCTACGAAGAAATGGTTCGAACAAGGGTTGACCAGGACCGAGAGGACATTTGAGTGTACCATCACTTTGACCTGAAAGGCAATTTTCAAGGTCAAATGGATATAAGGCCATTTTATTAAATGAGGATCACTATTTTTGACTACGGATTTGAAAACAGCGGGAAATTTTACGTCAAAAATGAAATGTGGGAAAATGGTAAAAAATTAGGGTTAAATGTCTGAGAAACGACCTCACCTTACTTTTAGCGTTACTCAGAAATAACGGAATGGACGTAGTAAGTTCTGTTTTCTTTGGGGTGTTTTTTTGACGTGAATTCCCCGTGCCTTTCACGTTTCGGGTGGTTCATTAATGTGAGTCCCCTTGCCTCTCACATTTCGGGTAACGCTAAAAGTAAGGACAAAGTGCTTTTTTTGTAACTAGTCACAGAGAAGTGACATTATCAAGATTTTCACTTTTGTAACTACATAGTCACAGTCTTTACATCTCATCCGACTTGATTATTACTGGAAGCTTCTTATGTGTCCCCTAAGGGTTTACATTTTTCTTGCACCTTCTTCCCTGTCCTTTACACACCTCCCACACATTTACTTGGCGGTGGGAGGGGGACCTACAGTTTAAGGTGGGTTCTGAACCACTAAGAGCAACAGCCTTAAGTACTTAGAGAAACTTTTTCTCTAGAGGTACCGGTCCCACGACTCTCCGGGGATGAACAACTCCCTTGCTAGGGTAGTGTTCACCGCATGGGCTACCGAGGCTCTTCCAGAATGCGAAGCGGGAATCGAACCCGCAAGACGACAGAGTGGGTCCAAAGCCTGCGCTTTAGATCCCATGACCATCGTCCCACTTTTACATAATTGTTACTGTCTGGCCGGGCGGAAGGGGGGTTAACAATCAAGACAAAAAACATAAAAACCAAGAAAATTCATAAAAAAGGAATTTGGTCGTTTCTCAGACATTTAACCTTAATTTTTTACCTTTCCAAGGTCACAAAAACCATTTTCCCACAGGTCCTACAGGTAACGTGAAATTTTCCGCAATTTTATTTTCGCAGTTTATTTTCAAATCCGCATTCAAATAGAGTCAAAATAGGTCAAAATTGATGGTATAGTCAAATGTCCCCCTTGGTCGAAAAACGGGGTGACTGATAGCGAGAGATTGGCGTCGTACCCTTGTACATAAATTACATATTTGGAATAGACTTTATCACCACATCGAATCTATTTGAAATCGGGTAAGCTCTACACTTGAAATGACAAAATCTCTCGAGAACGAAATATGTTGTCGTCCGCGAAAAACGGGACCTAATGCGGAAAAAATCGATTTTTAATGTTTTACGCTAATCGATAGTTTTGATGCGAGTCTTTCATTTTCAATGATCAGAATTTTATTAAGTTTCAAGCACATGAAATAGCTATTAGGAACGAGTTTATTAAATTTTAAATACATTCGTAAAAATCCCTCAGATAATTCCATTTTGCACAAAATGAAAATAAGTTTTTCAGTGATTTTCGATTCTTAATAATGAAACATGATATTTTCTTCCAGGTAACTAAAAATAAAATTGTTTTTTAAGACGAAAAGTTCAATTAGCAAAATAAATAACGTACCTAACTTACATGAACTGTACTGTCACTAAATTTGTATTATTCAGGGCAAATTTGAGAAAAAGTTCTACTCTAATCATAATAAGCAATTGAATCAAAGAATTCTAGAATATTACTTTAATTGCGATTGTTTAATAAGATTTAGATAGATAAAAGCACTTTGAGTTTTCATGCATACTGCTATACAGGCCTGTATATTATATTTAATGTATAATGTACATCTTTTCAAATTTTTATGTACATTAAAGTTCAACCACCGTTTATGCAAATAACTACGCATACATTTGTATCTTGGATATAGATTTTTGTAACAGTTTATGTTTTGAAAAGTTCTTCAGACATCTTTGCAGTAAAATATTATTTTCTTCAAATTAAAAATAACACAGGCTGTAAGTTTTGCAGAAATTTTCGTCAAATTAACATGTTGAAGAAAAAATAATTAGAATTTGCTAACGTTTTGGAAAGAAAGGAAGACATGCGATTTTGACCCGCTCTCAGTACAAAGGAACACCGTAACTCAGGTGAATGGGGTTATAAATAAACTGCTGTTCTGAGATATCGTAGGCACAAAATGATATCATAAAACCCTTACAAATAGGTATTTTTTAAGCAGCAAGAATTCTGCATGAGATATCTGGATAGTCATCATTTCCTCCACGTTTACCTGCGTACCCTTCCCCTTCCAGTGTGCAGTGACACTATCCCTCAAAGGTTTCAAAGTTGCTCCAGGCCCTCGATGCTAAGTCCCCTGTGGAGATCATCTCTTTGTTTTCCAACTTGTATCTATTCATATTTAAAGAATATCAGGATGTCCACGAAAATTATTTGAATATACAAAATTAGATTAAGTCCAATCTAATAAAGTATAAATATGATATATGAACTTTTTTGGATGAAAGTTATATAATTTTCCACTTTTGGACCACTTGTTAGTTTCAGTGGATTGATAATTATTTCAAGTTAACAAAAGTAAGTGTTTCAACAAGTTATTATTATTATTATTTATGACAATATTCTGTTACAATGATTCTAGTTGCAGTTTATTCTAAAGTTTTTCACTTTTGGTGCACTATTAAATTGTAGTGAGATACTAATGAATTTAAGTTACCAAACTTAAGCGTTTCATGAAGTTATTATTTTGAAGAAATTGTTGATGTACTTTGATCGCTTTAGGTTCAGGTGAATTGATAAAAATCAAGTTGTTTCACACATTTCGGCCGACAATGGTGGCCCTGATCAGAGAGTTTTATTAAATCTGTGAAAAGTACATAATGCCGCGTACACTGTTAGAAAAAATTCGTACAACTGTACACCGAAGTGTACAGTTGTAATGACGTGGTGCGATATTTTGGTG
>JAAAKG020154869.1:0-30577 GCA_010014905.2 Druon quercuslanigerum | reverse complement strand
AATACCATACGAAGAGTAAAAGTTTTCACTTTCGTATAAAATTCTTGGAAATATAAAAATTGTTCAGGACTGAACAGTTAGTATAGTTGTATATATTTAAACTAAAGAAGATCAATTTTCAACCCAAAATAGAATAGTTCCATTTTAAGTTTAAAAATTAATTTTGAGTTACAAAAAAATAAATTGTTGAAAAAGTGTATTTTCTATGAAATAGCTAAAATTTCACCCAAATTGTTGAATTTTTAACCAGATAGTTTAATTTCCAGATTGAAAATTATCTTTAAACCAAAAAATGCATTTTCAACAAATCAGTTTAATTTTCAGCCAAAGAGACTAATTTTCAACTGAAATGATAAATTTTCAAAGAAAAAAAGAATAATGTTGAAGAAACTATTTAGATTTTCAACCAATAAGTTGAATTTTTTACAAAAAAAAGTTACTTTTTAGCAAAAATGTTTAGTTGCTATTTTCAATCCTAAAAGATTTCAATTTTTAATCTAAAATAGTTGAATTTATCCAAAAAATACAAATTTTTAGCAAATTTCTCAAATTCTCAGCTAAAGAAAATTATATTTTAACCAAGCAGCTGCATTTCAAAAAACATTTAAACCAAAAAAAAAAAAACAAATTTTAAACAATATAATCAATTTTTAGTCAAATAATTGGTTGCTAAAACAAAGAGAGAATTATCAACCAAAAATATTTGTTCCAAACAGTAGAAAATATTTCAAGCATCCCCCCCCCCCCCCGTTAATATGAGTAATTTTTAGTTTTCAGAAATGTATTGCTAATAAAATTATTATTATTATATTATTAATAATTGATCATTAATATTTTATAACCAGCGGTTTAATCTTCTAATACTTTTAACAAAAAGACGAATTATCAACAAATAAAGATTTTTTAATGAAGAAAAAAATAAAAGTTTATCTAAACTGTTGAACCTTTAAACCTAAAAAAAAAAGTTAAATTTAGTTAAATTATCTACCACAGACATAAGCCTTCAATCAAAAAAACTATTTTAACAATGGAGTTTAACTTTTACCTAAATAGTTAAATTTTTAATTTAAAAAAAAAAATAATTTTTAACAGAGATTTCTCATAAACACAAATTTCTCCTAAAAAGAGGAATTCTTATTAAAAAAATGGAAAAAACAGTGGAATTTTCATCTAAAAAGACGAATGTTGTTTCAAGCAAAGAAGATGATTTTTTTTACAAAATAGTTGAATTCTCTACCAAACAGTTGCATTTTTATCCAGAAAGATGCAATTTGTACTGAAACAAATAAGTTTTTAATAAAAAACGACATTTTTTTAAAAGTATAACTTTCATACAGAAAATATTTTAGTTCAGTTTTCAACACAAGAATATTAAATTGAAACAAACAGTAAATTTTCTACAAAATAGTTAAATTTTCAAAAAAAGCAGCAGAATTTTCAAACAAAAGGACGGACTTTTCGACATAATTGTTAAATTTTCAACCAAAGAGTTCCATTTTTATCCAAGAAAGATGCAGTTTTTGCTTAAAAAAGAGAATTATTAAATTAGAAAGACAAATTTTCCAAAAAGTGTTGACTTTTTATCCGAAAAGGTTTCAATAACTATTTTCTAGAACATATACTTTTTGTTTAAAATCCGTAGAATAGAACAATACGAAATTTAAATATAAATTGAATTTTCTAGAAAATAGTTGAATTTTTAAAAAAATAGTTGCATTTTTACCCAAGAATGGTTCAATATATCTGCGGTATTTGAATTAATTTCTCACAAAATAATTAAATTTGAACAGGATCATAAAAATTTTACCCAAAAAAGACGAATTTTTAACTACAAATATAAAAGGGTAAGGGAACCAATTACCGAAGGAAAACCATTTGTCACGAAAAGAATTGATTTATTTTAACCTAACACCGAAGTATGCTATTTTTTTTTTGTAAAAGTAAAAAATTCGTATGTTTAGTGGAAAATTAATTATTAATTTAATAATAATTTATCATTAGTAAAAATATAATTTATTAATATGAATCAATTAATTAAATTACTACGAAATTTGTGCATGACAAAAGACCAATTTTGGATTATGATACGTATTTCGTGGAGTCTGGAATTTAAAAACTGAAGTTCTTAACAAAAAAGTTCTGTTAAAAAAATTCAGGGTTTTAAATTAAATTCCAGGTTTAAATTTAGGCTTTTCTAAGGTTCTAAATCAAATTTTCACCCTAGGGAAATCACATTCTGGGCCTACATTCTGGGCCTACATTCTGGGCAACTTTTTTTTCTTAATGGGCGCAGTAAGGCTGACCATGAAATACCTTCCCTACTTAATCTGAAGAAATATCCATCATCACAGGAACTTTTGTATTCTATATTGAAACATTAGGAGAAGTCCATAAACTAAGTCAACGATTTAGGGAGGGGGTCGAGCCAAAAACTAAGGTTGATAGCTGGAAATTGTGGGGGAGGGGGAAGTAGAAATAACGTTATCCCTTAAATTTCCCCTCTTTTCCCATTTTTGAAAAAATTTTCTTTTTTCTTCAGTTTTCATGAAACTTACTCTTTTTATTGTTTTTTGGCTTATTTTCGAAACGATTTAATAAACCCCAATAAGAAAATCAATTTGATAAAAAATTCAACTACTTGGTTCAAAGTTGATATACTTTGGGTAAAATTAATTTTTTTGTTGTGAAAGGATCACCATTGTAGTTAAGAATTTAACTATGTCGTTGAAAATTCATGTTTTTTATGATTAAATTTCACTGTTTTTATTTAAAATTAAAATTTTTCCGATTGCAATATCAACTATTACATGTTTAGTTGATAATTAACTGTTTTGTTAAAAATTGATATTTTTGGATAGAAAATTCTTCTATTTGGCCTAAAAAATAAAAAAAAAATTTAGAATATTAAACTATTCGGTTAAAAATTAATTTTTTTCTTGAAAAGTCGTCTTTTTGCTTGAAAATTAATTTTTTTGTTAAAAAGTGAAATATTTTTACGACAAGTTAACTTTTTTAATGAAAATTAACTATTTTGTAATATTTTTTTCCTGTTAAAAAATTAACCGTTTTGTAGGTACTCCATCCCTTTGGCTTCGAAAATGAACATTTAGGTTACAAATTGATGTATTTTTTAAAAATTCTTCTTTTGGTTAAAAATAAATCTATTTTGTTCGAGCATTCAACTACTTGAATGAAAATTGTGCTACTTTTTTAAAAATAATTTTTTTAAATATTATCTACTTTCGTATAAAAGTTAACCTTTTGCATAAAACTGAAATTATTTCGTAGAAAATGCAAATGTTTTGTTACGAACTCAATTGTTTAGTGTGTAAATTAATCTTCTTCGCAGAATTTTTTTTTTAAACTCATATTTTTGGTTCAAAATTTAACAATTTGTTTAAAAAAATGTATCTATTTTCTAAAAATATAATTATCTAGAAAGGCATTCAGGTTTTTGTTAAACAATAATATTTTCAACTTGAAAATTCGATTGTTTTGTAGAAGATTTGTCTTTTTGGTTTAAATATTTGAAATTTAGTTTCAAATTTATGAATTTTTTCGAAAATTTGACTTTGTCGGTAGGATATTAATATTATTTGTAAAAACTTCATCTTTTCGGATAAAAATTCAATTATTTAGTAAGAAATTGATATTTTTGTTAGATAATTTAACTACTCGGTTAATAGTTAAACTACTTTATTAAAAAATATTAACTTTTAGAATTAATCTCTTTGGTAGAAAATTTAACCTTGTTTCTGAAAATTAAATTATACATCTAAAAATTTAACTATTCTGTTTTTGGGTGTGAAAATTCATTTTTTTTAATGAGAAATTTTTTTATTTCGTAAATACTTCGTATTTTTCGATTAAATTAGACCAGTTGAAAGTTCGCTTTTTAAAACTAATTTTTGGAACTGAAAATTGAAAAATTCCATTTCTCATTCCAAAAATATATTTTTGATTTGAAAAGTCAACTGTTCAGTTAAAAATTCCTCTTTATTGATTTAATGTAAGATTGAAATATTTTGTTTAAAATTCTTTATTTTAATGAAGTAATTTTTTTGATGAAAAATTTAACTATGCCCAAAATTCTCCCTTTTGATTAAAAATGTTTTCTTGCTTAGAAATTATTTTCTTTTATTGAAATTTTCTCTTTTTGCGTCTGATATTAGTGACATTAATTTTATATAAAAAAATTCATTAACCTATTTTCGTGATAATTTACTCTATTTTATCTGCTTAAGACAATCTAAAAAATTATTATTTTTAAATAAATTAGTTCAACTATCAATCGTGTAGTTTAATCATTTAAAAAAAGGTCGATTTCTTACTAAATAATTTAATTTTGACAAAAAAATGAATTTTTCACAAAGAAAAATAATGCCCTATCCACAAAGACAAATTTTCGAAAAAATACATAATTTTAAAACTAAATTTTTTATTTTTAAAGAAAAAAGACGACTCTTTTATAAAAAAGTTTAATTTCCAATCCAAAAATATTATTGTTAAAAAATAACGTTGATGCTTTACTAGATAATTATATTTTTTTGAATAGTGAAATTTTTTAATCAAAGTTTTACATTTTCAACAAAAACTATGAGTTAAAAAAAACTAATTTTCTACGAAAAAGATTAAATTCCACACCAACCAGATGAATTTATAACAAAACATAATAATTTTCTTCCAAATAATTGCAGTTTTAAGCAAAAGGTTAAATTTTATATTAAATTGTTTAATATTTAAAAAAATGATTTGTTCACAAAGTAGTTCAATTTTCATCCAAGTAGTTGAACTTTTGAACAAAAAGATGAATTTTTGATCAAGAAAATTATTGTTCTACCAAAAAAGAAATTTTTGTTATAAATCCATCAATTCGTAACCAAAAATTTTATTTTCGAAGCTAAAAGGATTAAGTACCCATAAAACGGTTGAGTTTTTAACCGGGAAAAATATTAAAAACAGTTGAGTTTCTGAACAAAAGTCAAATTTTCGTAAAAACATTTGAATTTTTAGCAACAAGAAAATTAAATTTTAACCAAAAAGACGAATTTGCAAGCCAAAAATTAATTTTTAATTGAATAGTTTAATTTTCTAAAAAATTGTAAATATCTTAGGCCAAATAGAAGAATTTTCTATTCAAATATATAATTTTTTAACAAAAAAATTAATTATCAGCTAAACATGTGATATTTGATATTGAGACAAAAAAGATTTTTATTTAAAACAGTAGAATTCAATCATAAAAACATGAATTTTCAACAACATAGTTGAATTTTTAACTAAAATGGTGATCCTTTAACATTAAAAAAATGAATTTTTGAAATAAGAGTCCAATATTCAACCAAAAAATTAATTTTACACAAAGTAGATGGACCTTGAACCAAGTAGTTGAACTTTTAAACAAAAAGATGAATTTTTCATCAAGAAAATTATTGTTCTACCAAGAAAGAAATTTTTTTTTAAATTTATCAATTCGCAACAAAAAATCAACTACAATACAGTTTAGTTTTTAACCGGAAAAAATATTTAAAAACAGTTGAGATTCTAAACAAAAGTTAAATTTTCGCAAAACCAATTGAATTTTTAATAACATGAAAATAATTTTTAAAAAAAGAGATAAATTTGCAAGTAAAAAATTAACTTTTTACCAAATAGTTTAATTTTCTGAAACATTGTAGATATCCTAGGCCAAATAGAAGCATTTTCTATTCGCAAATATCAAGTTTTAACCAAAAAAATAGTTATCAACTAAACATGTAATAGTTGATATTGTGGCCAAAAAGATCTTAATTTAAAATAAAAAACAGTATAATTCAATCATAAAAAACGTGAATTTTT
Organism: Druon quercuslanigerum; assembly: GCA_010014905.2. Taxonomy (NCBI): domain Eukaryota; kingdom Metazoa; phylum Arthropoda; class Insecta; order Hymenoptera; family Cynipidae; genus Druon; species Druon quercuslanigerum. The sequence continues at coordinate 24,739 of JAAAKG020154869.1, read as the reverse complement.
AACAACATAGTTGAATTTTTAACTACAATGATGATCCTTTAACAAAAAAAAAATGAATATTTGAAACCAGATTTCAATATTCAACCAAAAAATTAATTTTACGCAAAGTACAAGGACCTTGAATCATTTAGTTGAACTTTTGAACAAAAATATGAATTTTTCATCAAGAAAATTATTGTTCTTCCAAAAAATAATTTTTTTTTATAAACGTATCAATTCGTAACCAAAAATCAATTACAAAACAGTTGAGTTTTTAACCAGGAAAAATATTTATAAACAGTTGAGATTCTGAACAAAAGTTAAATTTTCGCAAAAATAATTGAATTTTTAGCAACAAAATTAATTTTTTACCGAATAGTTTCATTTTCTGAAAAATTGTAGATTTCTTAGGTCAAATAGAAGAATTTTCTATTCAAAAATATCAATTTTCAACAACAAAATTAATTATCAACTGATCATGTAATATTTGATATTGCGAAAAAAAGAGTTTAATTGAAAAAAATCATAAAAAACATAAATTTTCAACATTTCATTTTATTTATTATTTGATTTTTATATTATTAAATTTTATTTTAACTAAAATGGTGATCCTCTAACAACAAAAAAATTACTTTTTCAAATCATTTAGTTGAATTTTTGACGGAAAAATATTACTAATTAATTCAATAGTTTAACTTTCAACCAAATTGATAAATTTTTAAACAAAGTAGTAGAATTTATTACCAAAAATTTCTTTTTGGGTTCTATTAAATCATTTCACATATAATCTAAAAAACAAGAAAAAGGTAATTTTCTTGAAAACTAGAGAACAAAGAAAAATTCTTTCAAAAATGGGAAATTTAAGGGTTAACGTTACTTTCAATGCCTCCCCCGCCCCTTTCTAGATATCAAGCTTAGTTTTTGGCTCCACCCCCTCGCTACAGCTTTAACTTAGTTTATTAGCTGCCTCTAATTGTACAATACGTAATACAACTTAAAAGTTCTTGTAATGATGGATACTTCTTTAGATTAAGTAGAGAAGGTGTTACATGGTCAGCCTCACTGCGCCCATTAAGAAAAAAGTTGCCCAGAATGTGGGTCCAGGATGTGGATTGACTTAAGTTGGAGATTTAATTTAGAACCTTAGAAAAGCCTAGGAATGACCTAAAATATAATTGAAAACCCTGGATTTTGTTTATCAGAACTTTTTTCTTAAGAACTTAAGTTTGTAAATTCCAGACTCCACGAAAATGAGAAAAGTGAGTTCTTCCAATACGTAACGTTATCCATAACTGGTATTTTGTCATGCACAAATTCCGTAGTAATTAAATCAATTGATTAATATTATTAAATTCTATCGTTATAAATAATAAATATTTATTAAATTAATAATTAATTTTCCACTAAAAATAACAAATGGTAAAAATACAACTATTTTTTTAAAAATTCAACTATTTTCTAGAAAATTTAAATTGTGTTTAAATTTTGTATTGTTGTATTCTACGAATTTTAAACAAAAAGTACATGTTCTAGAAAACTATTATTAAAACCTTTTCGGATAAAAATTCAACACTTTTTTGAAAATTTGTCTTTTTAATTTAATAATTCTCCTGTTTAAGCAATAATTACATGTTTCTTGGATAAAAATGGAACTCCTTAGTTGAAAATTTAACAATTATGTCGAAAAGTCAGTCCTTTTGTTTAAATATTCTGCAGCTTTATTTTGAAAATTTAACTATTTTGTAGAAAATTCACTTTTTGTTTCAATTTCACATTCTTGTGTTGAACATTGAACTGAAATCTTTTCTGTATGAAAGTTATACTTTTACAAAAATGTCGTTTTTTATTGAAAACTGATTTGTTTCAGTGCAAATTGCAACTTTCTGGATAAAAATGCAACTGTTCGGTAGAGAATTCAACTATTTTGTAAAAAAAATCATCTTCTTTGCTTGAAACAACATTCGTCTTTTTAGATGAAAATTCCACTGTTTTTTCCATTTTTTTAATAAAAATTCGTCTTTTTAGGACAAATTTGTGTTTATGAGAAATCTCTGTTAAAAATTATTTTTTTTTTAAATTAAAAATTTAACTATTTAGGTAAAAGTTAAACTCCATTGTTAAAAAAGTTTTTTTGATTGAAGGCTTATGTCTGTGGTAGATAATTTAACTAAATTTAAATTTTTTTTTAGGTTTAAAGGTTCAACAGTTTAGATAAACTTTATTTTTTTCTTCATTAAAAAATCTTTATTTGTTAATAATTCGTCTTTTTCTTTAAATTTTTTTATAAAGTACATCTTTTTCTATTGAAATATAAACTACGACATTTTCTTTTTTGCGATTTTTCTTTATAGGTTAAAAATTTACCTATTATGTTAAAAATGTAATTATTTTATTTAAAATTCAAGTATTTTGTGAAAAAAATTATGATTAATACAATTTTTAATTTTTATCTGAAATACCATTTTTATTCCATTTATAAAACATTTTATTTTCAAAGTATTGCAAGATTAAAACGCTTGTTATTAAATATTAATGATCAAGGGGCATGAATAATTAGTTAAGAAAAAACAAGGGAATTTTGAAAATAAAGTTCTTGGACCTTATCCGGCCTTATTCTACTAGCAATGATTAGCAAAACATTTCTGAAAACTAAAAATTACTCAAAATTACGTGGGGGGGGGGTGCTTTAAATATTTTGTACTGTTTGTAACAAATATTTTTGGTTGATAATTTTTTCTTTGTTTAAGCACCCAATTATTTGATTTAAAATTAATTATTTTGTTATTATTTTTGTTAAAACGTTTTTTTAAATGCAACCGCTTGGTTTAAATATAATTTCCTTTAGCTGATTATTTGAGCAATTTGCTAAAAATTCAGATTAAAAATTAATCTAATTAAAAATTGAAATCTTCTAGCGTTGAAAATAGCAACTATTACATTTTTGCTAAAGATTAACTTTTTTATGTTAAATATTCAACTGATTGGTTAAAAATATGAATAGTTTCTTCAACATTAATTTTTTTTCGTTGAAAATTTATCCTTTTAGAAGAAAGTTAATCTCTTTGGCTAAAAATTAAAAAGATTGGTTGAAAATTCTTTTTTTGGTTCAAGGATTATTTTCAATCTGGAAATTAAACTATCTGGTAAATAAATTACAATAAATAAATTATATTGTTAATAATAAATAATTTTTCACTAAAAATACCGCGGAAAGTTTACCTCAGTTGAAAGTAATCCTCTGACTTTTACCCTGATTAAACTATTTATTGCAACGTTTCGTACCCCCAGTTTTTTTCTGTTTTTTTTTCGACGGACCCTAACCCCAAATCTAGTCTGAATGACCCTTTTAATAAACATAAATTGCAGAGTGATTTCTGAGGTCCGATAGAAGAATTTTCTATTAAAAAATAGCAATTTTTAACAAAAAAATTAATTATCAACTAAACGTGAAATAGTAGATATTACGATAAAAAAGATTTTAATTTAAAATTAAAAAAAAGTAGAATTCAATCATAAAAAACATGAATTTTGAACAACATAGTTGAATTTTTAACTAAAATGGTGATCCTTTAACAACAAAAAAATGAATTTTTCAAATCAGTATTCAATATTCAACCAAAAAATTAATTTTACACAAAGTAGATGAACTTTAGACCATTTAGTTGAATTTTTGACGAAAAAAATGACTAATTAATTCAATAGTTCAACTTTTAACCAAATTGCTAAATTTTTAACCAAGTAGTAGAATTTTAAACCAAAAATTTAATAATAGATTTTTCAATCCAAATAGTCATATTTTCTTGTTATGTTATATTAAATCATTGCACATATAATCTAAACAACAAGAAATAGTGTAAGTTTCTTGAAAACTAGAGAAAAAAGAAAAATTCTTTAAAAAATGGGTAAAAGAGGGGAACTTTAAGGGAAAACGTTACTTTAACTGCCCCCCCCGCCGCACTTTCCAGTCATCAAGCTTAGTTTTTCGCTCGACCCCTCCCTACAGCCTTAACTTAGTTTATGGGCTGTCCCTAATTTTTAAATATGCAATACAAAGTCCCTGTGATGATGGATATTTCATTAGATTAAGTAGGGAAGGTATTTCATGGTCAGCCTTACTGCGCCCATTAACAAAAAAACGTTGCCAAGAATGTAGACCCCGGATGTGATTGCCCTAGTGTTGAGATTTTATTTAGAACCCTAGAAAAGCCTAGGAATGACCTGAAATGAAAATTTAAAAGCTGGATTTTCTTTAGAAGAACTTTTTTGTTGAGAACTTCAGTTTGTGAATTCCAAACTCCACAAAAATGAGAAAAGTGAGTTTTTCCAATAAGTAACGTAATCCAAAACTGGTATTTTGTCATGCACAAATTTCGTAGTAAATTATTCAGTTAATCAATAATAATAAATGATATTGTTATTAATAATTAATTTACCACTAAAAGTGCAAATTTTTAACTAATCTGATGAATTACCTGCTTAAGAGAATGTTGAACTACGTTATTGAGATTATAAAATATTGTAGGTAATCGGTCAAGCATCAAAAACGTGAGGGGTGCACTCCAAACTGCGGTAAACTTTCCGTGGGGAATGTCCACGGAAAGTTTACTTCAGTTGAAAGTAATCCTCTGACTTTTACCCTGATTAAACTATTTATTGCAACGTTTCGCACCCCCAGTTTTTTTCTGTTTTTTTTTTCGATGGACCCTCACCCCAAATCTAGTCTGAATGACCCTTTCAATAAACATAAATTGCATAAACAATTGTTTTGTACAAGATTTGAAAGCAGAGAAGCATTTCTATATTTGTCGGCTCTCTTTGTAATGCACCTGCGCTGAGGGGATCATAATAGAGATGCGAAATGATGGAATCAACTCGATGTCAAAATGTAGCCGCCGTGTTTGAATTCGCGGTACCATTATGAATCAATTACAACAATGATTCGTACACAATGAGAAGTGCATCGAAATCTCGTCCGTGAAGGACGAGAACAAAGCGGAATTCACACGTTTATTCATCTGTGTATATGTACATGCTGTCCCGCAACAGAAAGTACTCTGCACACAAAGGGCTGTCCATAAACTATGCTACCAATTTGAGGGAGGGGGGGGGGGGGCAAAAACTATGTTTAAGAACCTAATATTAAATTAATAAATTCTCCTTTTTCCTCCCGTTTTCGAGAAACTTCCCTTTTTCACTTTATTGTTTAGCTTAAATGTGAACTGATTTATTAGAAACCATTAAGAAGATCCAACTTTTTTGGTTGAAACATCTACTTTTATATTTTTGGTTCGGATAAAAATTCTACGACTTTGCTGAAAATTTATTTTGTTAAAGATGCAACTATTTTATCAATAAGCCAACTTTTTTGCTTGAAAATTCAACTACTTGGTTGAAAATTAAATTAATTTGTTAAATTTCATTTTTTTGGTTGCAAAACATCTGTTTGATTAAAAAATCTATTATTTGGTTAAAAATTAATTCATTTTGTTGTAGATGTAAATTTATTTTGTTGAAGATGCAACTATTTTATCAATAAGCCAACTTTTTTGCTTGAAAATTCAACTACTTGGTTGAAAATTAAGTTAATTTGTTAAATTTCATTTTTTTGGTTGCAAAACATCTGTTTGATTTAAAAATCTATTATTTGGTAAAAAATTTATTAATTTTTTTGGAGGTGTAAATATATTGTCAATGAGTCATCTGTTCTGTTCTAAAGTTCATCTACATGGTTGAAAATTAAGTTTTTTGTTGAAAATTTATATTTTTGGTTGAAAATTTCAATAATTTTTAAGAAAAAATTTTTTTAATAAAAACTTAACTATTGGTTGAAAATTTTAAATATTTTGTGGATCATTAACTTTTTCGTGAAATAAATATTTTTTTGGGTTCAAAATTGAACTGTTTGGTTGAAAATTCATATTTTTTGTTACAAATTTCAACATGTTGTTCAAAATGATACTATTTCAATAAAACTTCAACTTTTTGTGGAACATCAACTTTTTTGTTATTCATCATCTTGCTCTGTTGATTTTGTTGAAAATGCAAATATTTTATCAATGAGACAACTTTTTTGCTTGAAAATTTATCTACTTGGTTGAATTACTTTGTTAAATTTCATTTTTTGGGTTAAAAAACATCTGTTTGATTAAAAATTCTATTATTTGGTTAAAAATTAATTAATTTTGTTGGAGGTGTAAATATATTGTCAATGAGTCATCTTTTCTGTTCTAAAACTCATCTACATGGTTGGAAATTAAGTTCTTTTTTTTAAATTTATTTTTTTTGTTGAAAATTTCAATAATTTTTAAGAAAAAAAGATTTTAATAAAAACTTAACTATTGGTTAAATAAATATGTTTTTGTGTTCAAAATTGAACTGTTTTGTTGATAATTCATATTTGTGGTTGCAAATTTAAACATATTTTTAAAAATAAAACTATTTTAATAAAACTTTAAATAGTTTTTTAGAAAATATAACTTTTTTGTGGAAAATCAACTTTTTTCTTATTCATCATCTGCCTTTGTTAAAGATTAATTTTTTGCTGAAAATTTAACTTGAATAGTAAAAAATACCCTTTCTGGACAAGAAAATCAACTTTTTTGTAGATAATTCAACCCTTTCTCTTCAAAAGAATTTCAAAATTTAATAAATTTCTTTGAAAAGTGATTGATTGGGTTAAAAATTCATTTTCCAAAAATTGCATCTGTTTAGTTGAAAATTTAACAATTCCATTTTTAGAGAATTAGCATTCTTGATAAAAGAAATTATTTTTTTAAAATCAGTATTTAACAGTTTTGTTAAACACGGTAACAAAATTCTACTTTTTTGTATGAATTCAGCTGTTTTTAAAAATAAAAAAACTATTTTGGTATTAACAATAACATTCTTTGTTGCGAATTAAACTTCATTAGTTAAATATTCCACTAACTGGATGAAATTTGAACGAATTTGTTAAAAATCTATCTTTTTGTTTCAAAAGTTAACTATTTATTTAAACATTGTTAGTTATTTCTTGGAAATTAGACTACTTTTTGAACAATTAATTTTTACGATTTCGTTGGGTAATTGTTACATTTTTGTTTCAAAATTTGTAACTTCGTAATTTAAAAATTCAAATATTTTGTATAAAATTCATGTATTTTGATAAAAATTCATTTTTTATATCATAAATTACATTTTTTGTATTGAAATTGATCTAGATAAAAAATTAACCACTTTTGTTGAAAATTCCTTTTTTTATTATTCAAAATTAATTTCTTTCTGAAAATGTAACTGTTCCATTTTTGGCTGAAAATTTATACTTCATAAATTAAAAATTCAATTTTTTTGGTAGAAAATTCATGTAATTTGTTGAAAATTCATCTTTTATAGTATCAAATTAAACTTTTTTATTAAAAATTCATTTTTTTGGTTCAGAACTCAAATATTTTGTGAAAAATTAGTTTTTTGTGGCGTTTAATTTAAATGGTTGAAATTTGGATATCAGTATTAAAAATTTTAATTTATGTTGATAAAATTTAACTGTTTTTGTAAATGATTCGCTTCTTTTCAAAATTCATCCTTTTGGGTTAAAAATTCAACTATTCGGTTGAAAATTAATCTTTTTTATTCAAAATTCAACTACTTTGTTAGGATTTTTTTTAGATCAATTTGGTAGAAAATTTAAATTTTTTGTTGAAAACTTGTTTTTTTTTCAAAAATCTTTTTTTATTTAAAAATGTATTTGTTGCATTTTTATAAAATTTGTAACTTCGTAATATCAAAATTTAAACATTCTGCAGAAAATGTGTTCATTTTTATAAAAATTTATCTTTTATATTATAAACTTACAGTTTTTTTGTTGAAATTAATCTATTTTGATCGAAAATTTAACTAAATTGTTAAACTTCATGTTAGACATTTTTTTAAGATTAGGTTGTTAGAAAATTAACGCTTTTTGCTGAACATTCGTTTTTTTTTTTTTTAAATTCATTTCTTTCTGAGAATGTAACTGTTAGATTTTTGGTTAAAAAATTTTAATTCGTAATTTAAAGATTCAAATATTATGTAGAAAGTTCATGTATTTGGATAAAAAAGCATCTTTTAAGTAACAAAATTTAATTTTTTTGTTGGAAAAGAAAAGCCAAGAAGATTAATGCCCTATTTTTTATTATCTACAACACAGTGGAATTTTCAGAAACAAAAAATATAATTTTTTAACAAAAAATTTAAGTTTTAATAAATGAGTTAAATTTTCTACCAAAACAGTTCAATTTTTAAACGAAAATATGAATTTTCAATGTTAAGAATCAATTTTAAACAACAAAAAATGAATTTTTAACAAAGTTGCATTTGCAACAAAATAAAAACAGAACAAAAAGACAAAGAAATATAAAAAAAACCTAACTAGTGAAATTTTCAACCAAGCAGTTGCTTTTGCGAAAAAAAGATGGCATATTGACCAAATAGTTGCATTTTCCAAAAAAAAAATTTCAACCAAATGGTACAATCTTTAACTAATCGAGATCAATTTCGAAAGAAAAATATAAAAGTAGACTTTTCAACCAAAAAATCTTAAATTTTATTAGAGGGTTTTATTAATTCAGTTCAGATTTAATAAATAAAAAACAAGAAAAAGGGACTTTTCTTGCAAACAGTGAAAAAAGAAGAATTCTTTTTTAAAAAAGTGCTTACGACAATTTGTGCTTTTCAAAAATCAACATAATTCAATTTGCAACCCGGAAATATAAATTTCCAACTTAACTATTTAATTTTCTACATAAATAAAGGATTTTCAACAAAAACAACAGGAAATTAATTTTTAACAACTTAATTCCAATTTCATTCAGGTAGTTGAATTTTAATTCAACAAAGATGAATTCTCAGAAAAAAATATTATTGTTAATACCAAATTTTTATAGAATTTTAGAATCTAATATTTTTAGATTATTTTTGTAGAATATAAATATTATAATTAGAAGAAAATTAGAAGAAGATTAATTTTCTAAAAATTGAATAGTTAGATTTTTAACCAATCAGAATAATTTGTCATAAAAAACTGAATTTTTAACCAAATGAATTCATTTTCAAAACGGTGCTTGAGTTTTAAAAAGAAAAAGGTGAATTATTAACATAAACAGTTGATTTTTGAACCCCCAAATTTAAATTTTTTAAAGAAAAAGTTTCTTTTTTAATGAAGAAAAATCACTTTTCTACCTCAAAAGATTAATTTTATACCAAAAGACGACTGTTTAATCATTTGTATCAAAAAAAAAAACAGCCCTAAAAAAGTTGAAATATAAATTAAAAAAATGATTTTTCAACAACAAAAATTAAATTTGAAACCAAAAATATGGATTTTCAACCAGGAAATGAACTTTCTTTCAGGAAGATGCATTTTGAACAAAATGAAACAATTTTTAATACACTCGTTTAATTCTATAGAGAAAAAAACAAAATATCTGCAAAGGAGTTGAATTTTGAACCCGAAAATATAATTTTTCAACAAAAAATTTCAGTTTTCACAAAATAGATAAACTATTTACCAAGAAGTTAAATGTTTGTTAAAATATTTTCATTTTTAACCAAATATTAGATTTTTTTAAACAAAAAGATGACTTTTGAACAAAACTGTGAAAGTTTATACCCGAAAATATTAAATGGTTTTTTTTAAACAAAACAAAAAAATAGAAAAAAAACAAAAGACTAGAGAAAGCGAAATAGGAAAGTTTCTCGAAAACAGGAAAAAAATAAGCATTTTTTTTAAAAAAAGTGCTTGCCAAAATTTGTGCTTTTTTTAAAATTTAATTAAAAAATTTACAACAATTGAAGTATGTAAAGAATAAAAAAATTTATTTTTAAACCGAAAAGGTGAATTTTTGCAAAATACATGAATTTTTAACTTGAGAAAAAAAAATTTCCAACCAAAAATGAGACAGTGCAATTTTAAGAATGAAATTAATTTGTACAAAAAAAACGAATTTTTAAGAAAAGACTTAAATTTTATACAGAAGTGAGCTTAAAAAAATTAGTTAAATTTTGATCCATTAAGTATAGATTTTTACACTAAGCAGATTAATGTTCTACCAAAAAAAATATATTAAAAAAATAAATTAAGTAATTTTTAACAAAGTTTTTAAATTTTTAGAAAAAGGCCTTTTTATAAAAATAATTCGCCTTTTCCTGAAAATTTAACAACTTTGTTGAAATTCGACTTATTTAAAAAAAGTGTATCTTTTTTAGTAGAACATTTATCTGATCAGTTTAAAAATCGATCCTTTATGGTTCAAAATTCAACTATTTGATTAAAAATGAATCTTCTTTTTATTGAAAATTCGACTACTGTATTAGAAAATTTTTTAAGCCCACTTTCGTATAAAATTAAACCTTTTTTTCTTCAAAATTCGTTTTATTTTGTACAAATTAATTTCTTTCTTAAAATTTAACTATCCCATTTTCAGTTCGAAATTTTTTCTTTTTAAGTTGAAAATTCAACTATATAGTAGAAAATCCAAGTCATTTGCACAAACTCACCTTTTTGGTTGCAAAATAAATTTTTTTTATTGTTTGAAAAGCACAAATTTTTGCTGGAACTTTTTTGTAAAAGAAATCTTTTTTTCTCTGTTTTCAAAAAAATATTTTCGGATCGATAGTGTCAGTAAGCTATATTTTTGGTCGGAAATGCAACTACTGGGTTGCAAGTTGAAATACTTTGTTTGTATTTTGATGTCTTGTTTTTATTTTGTTGTTTTATTTTTATTTTATTAAAAATGCAACTTTTAAAAAAATTCAAGTATTTGGTTAAAAATAAAAATATTTTCATAACATTGTAGGTATTTGGTGAAAAATTTAACTCTTTTGTAGAAAATTAAACTTTCTTTTGAATCCAACTTTTTGGTTGAAATTTTAACTGCTTGGTTAGAAATTATTCTATCTTCTTTCAAAAATGCAATTTCTTCATGGAACTACCTTTTTAATCAATTTCTTTTTAAGATCCCCTTCGGTAAAAATTTTATTTTTTTATTGAAAATTCGATATTTTTGTGGAAAAAAAATATTTTAATGAATAAAAACTCATTTTTTTGGTTAAGAATTCAATTATTTTAATAATAATTCGTTTTTGTTTTTATTAGATTCAACTGAAGGAAAATTCGTCTTTTGGTAGAAAAATCATATTTCTAGGTAGAAAATCAAGTTTTTTTTGTTAAGAACTCAACATTTGTGGTTAAAAATATAAATTTTTTGTTACGAAATTAAAGATGGCTTATTGACCAAATAGTTGCATTTTTAACAGGATAAGAAAATAAATTCACATTTAAGCAAAAAATTTAGGCAAAAAAAATTTAAGCAAAAAATAGGAAAAAATGAATAATTATTTTTTTTTTAAAGTGCTTGCCAAAGTTTGTGCTTTTGAAACAAAATTTTAATTGAAACATTTGCAACAATTGAAGTATGTAGAGAATAATATACGGTGCTAAGTTTAATCAGCCTATTTTTACAACAGTTTTAACGAAGTAGTTTAACTCTAAACCAAGAAAATGAATTTTTGCTAAAAAAATTTTATTTTGTAACCAAAAAGGTGAATTTTTGCAAATTACATGGATTTTTTACTGGATAGTGAAATTTTCAACTTAAAAAGAAAAAATTTCGAACCGAAAATGGGATAGTTAAATTCTAAGTATGAAATTAATTTGTACAAAAAAAAAACGAATTTTCAAGAAAAAAGATCAATTTTATACGAAAGTGAGCTTTAAAAAATTGTCTAATATATTAGTTGAATTTTCAATTAAAAAAAAATTAATTTTTAACCAAATAGTTGAATTTTGAACCATAAAGGATGGCATTTTACACTGAGCAGATTAATGTTCTACCAAAAAAGGTACATTAAAAAAATCAATTTTTAAAAAAGTTGTTAAATTTTCAGTAAAAGGCGAATTATTTATTTTGTATTTATTTTTATTATTTTTCACCACAAATATTGAGTTTTTAACAAAAAAAACTTGATTTTCTACCTAGAAATATGATTTTTCTACCGAAAGGCGAATTTTCATTCAGTTGAATCAAATAAAAACAAAAACGAATTATTATTAAAATAATAGAATTTTTAACCAACAAAATGAGCTTTTAACAAATAAGAATAATTTTATAACCCAAAAGATGATTTTTTGTATAAATAAATGAATTTTTTACTAAATAGTTGAAATTTTAACTTATCAAGTAGAAATTTCCAACAAAAATGGGACAGTTGAATTTTCAGATTAAAATATTAATTTTTAATCCATAAAAATAGCGAATTTTTGAAAAAAAAGAATAATTTTCTTACGAAGTAGTTAAATTTTCGACGACAAATAAGTTCAATATGCAACACGAAAATACGATTTTTCAACGTCAATAATAAATTTTTAACCAAAAGAAAATACATTTTTTTTTAATTTGAATTTTCAATAAAATAAAACTAAAACAACAAAATAAAAACAAGACATCAAAATAAAAACAAAGCTTATTGACAAAAAAGTGACCTTTTAAGAAAAATAACAAAAAAAAATTTCAAACATCTGGTAGAATATTTAACCAATCGAGATCACTTTCGATCCGAAAATATTTTCTCAAAAGCAGATAAAAAGAATTCTTTTAAAAACAAAGTGCTTGCCAAAATTGGTGTTATAAAAAAAATTTTAAATTAGCAACATTTTCAGTATGAAGTATGAAGAATTTTTTAAAAAATGTACTGTAAAAAATGATAATGAATCGTCAACCAAACAAAATTAAATTTTTAAAAAACATTTTTCTCTTTTTTCAATTAAAATAACAAGCGGGCATTCTCAAAACAAGTGTAAAATTGAAATTGATTGTTTGGATGGATTTTTGGTTGAATTTAATCGAGGCTAGTCGTGTATCAAGAATTGACGTAGACACGTCGAGACTGATAAGCGTACGTTAAGACAAACTCTAATAAAAGGAAATATCTCTAAACATCTTCAAAGTTATCAATCGCGATATACATTAAATCCACCTCGAGACTCTTATCAGTTTACCGTCACCAATTGCTCACTGAAGACCACCGGAGTATTCCTGATTGTGTTTTTCGTGTGTCGCTATTATTCCGGTTCAACTGAATTTTATAAAACAAAAAAGAATTTTTCCTTCAACCAATAAATTCGAGCGTAATGTTGTTTTTACTGAATAAGTCAAACGCCCAGTTTTCGACGGATTAAAACTAAATACTTTAACTAAAGTGAACTTCCATTGAAAAGTAAAGTGGGGAGTTTACGATTATTTTTTTAAAAAAAAAATCGAGAATTCCTCCGATTAGGGTTCCAGACTTTTCCAATCGACCGGGTTCGTACCCGAGAATTTCAAAAATCGGTCATCAATTGAGTGTCGACAAAACGAAAATTCAAGAATTTTTTGTTCAAAGAATTTGCATTCCATACGAGTCAGAAATGTGTTTCTTTATCGGTTGGCGCGAGGGCGGCATAAAAATTCCTAATTTGTGAGGCACCAGTGGACCAAAACCGGGTGTGTAAAAAAATTTTCTCTCTTAATTTATCACTATCCTTCAAGTGAAATAAATTTCGATTGCAGCAATTTTTTTTAATTGTTCGTATTTCATCAGTTTGACTTTTTGACGAAATTGCGATAGAAGATACGAATGCAATAAAGAACAATAGAAATTAGCATGCAATGAATTTATCCACTGTGTATGGAAAAGAAGCGAATATTTTATTTTTATGCTCTTCTGTTATCGGTATCCATTGCTATTTGCAGAATAATGTTTCGTTGGAGATAAAATGTTTCTCTTGTTTGTTGTACTGGCGGGTGTCTATTTGCTTAACTTATTTTCCTCGATTTTAAAGCTCACGAAAACAATGGTTAATTAATGTAAAAATTAATGTTAATTTTGCCCCAGTCGGGATTACGCATCTGAAATTTAAGTCGTAAGAAATTCAAGATTGATTTTACAATCTGAAGATCGTAAAAGAAGGCTTTGGTGCTGTTTGCAAAATGTATGAAATCAGTGTTGTATTTCTAAATTTCGCGGTAACAGTTTTGGCAAATATTTTTATGATTATTACTATTTTATTAGTGGAAATCCTTACTGAAGTGATTCAGTGACTCATTTCTGACTGATTTAAATTTAGAGAGGGGAAAATAAAGTACAAATTGTCTCTTGAGATTTTTTTTTTTAAATTACAAATATGGGAGATGTGCTCGTCGATCAATAGGTCACGACTGGTGACCCCGTAGACAGATGCATTTTTAATCGAGTTTTCTGGTAGATAATGGATATTCTGGTTATTTTCAATGTAGTCATGCTGGAAATGTAACCACATTTTTTTTTAGTTTGAAGAGATTTCAGGAATATTATCAGCATATTTCGATCTTGCGGTTCTTTTCGTAAGATATGCCAGCTGATTGCGATGATGGCTTGTTATCTGCGATATTCAAAATTGAAAATGTTTATTGGAAGCTAATTTAAGGCAATGTTTTTAAATTATTTGATAACACTGGAACACTGAAAAAATGGTTTTTATTTCCCAAAATTTTATTCTGGATTTTACAGAATATCTTATGTGATTTAAGAACGTTCCTGGTAGAAAAATGTTTTAAAAAAGTAGAGAAAACTAAAACTATTTTTACAGGAATCTAAACATAATTGCAATAAATTAAAAACAAAATTAGAGAAAAGTACAACTTTTTTTATTATTTAATTGATTTCAACTTGGGTATAAAATTATCCACTTTTTGACTGCAAATAAAAATTGAACAATTGAGAAATAAATGATCATAGTAGTTTTAATGAAAAGATTTGTATTCTTGAAGATAATAATTTTTTCACTTAAGTTTGTGAAAACTGAACCTCAAATTAAAACACTTAAAGTCAACTACATAATTTTGAATTTTAAACTTTTTAAATTTAAGCTTAAAATAATGTTAATTCCAACACTCAGTAATTCATACTAATAAAATTGAAGCTTTTAGGACTTTCTAATTTGAAATTTTCTAATAAAAAGCCGTTGAACTGCAAAATGAATACAAAGATGTAGAAATTTTCAAAATTTTATTATTTAAATTATTATTTGTTTTAAAAAACATAAAAAACTAGTGCAGGAATTAAGTATTCTTTCTAAATTAATTTTTTTTTCAATTTTTAACTTTTCTAGAAATTTCGAGACCTTTCAAAATAATCCAAAAGCTTATCAATTTCGTGTTGGAAATCGTCAAAATACTACATTGCCTTTTTTCAATGGTTGAAAATCTTTTCACGTTTAAATTATCTTGGTTTCATTTCAAAACTTTTAGTAAATATATTTTAAACTAACTCGATTATATTCCAAATTAATGATTTTTGTATTGGCATGCATTAATAAAAAAATTGTTTGTATTCATTTTTAATTTTCGATTAAAATTGAGTTTTGAAAATATAAAATGATTTTAAATTCATCCACCAAATAAAGAATTTATTTTTTATCTTCTTAATACCCTCAAAGATTCTCAAAAGGCTTCAAAATTTTATTTTGAAATATTCGTAAATCTTAATTTATTTCTTTATTTATCGAAGTCTTTTCCAGTTAAAATTTTTTTTTCAAATGCATACTAGAAATATGTTAAATAGAACAGTTTAAATTGCAGAGTTCAAAGTTTGAACTGAACATTGTGAAATATTCAATATTCAAGGCTTTCTACTATAAATCATTTAGTTTAAAATTATTTATGTTAATATTAGAATTCTAGTTGCTCATTATAAATATGTTAAATATTGACAAATATTTTTAAGAAATAGCATCCATATTTAAAACATTTAAAACTAAATTTAAAAAGTGGAATACTTTAGATTGAAACAATATTTAAATACGATTTGGAATCGAACACAAATGTATAATTTTTAAAATTATTTTTAAATATTTTAAAAGTACTGTTTGAAAAAATTTATATTTTTTGCTCGAATTTTTACGTTAAATTAACAAAAATGGTGAAGTCTTGTCGCTTTCTGTAATTATTTGCAGATTTTTACGCTAAAGTAAAAAAAATATTATTAAAATTTTTTTTTAATTGTGAATTATAAAAGCTTCTACTTTTTTGTTAATTTTTTTACTTTTTTATAAAAAAATATGAGAGAAAAATAGCCATTTGTATTTACCTGTATTGTTTTTGGTTCAATTTTGTAAATTTTTTTCACAAAAAAAGAACAGATTTTAACAAAAAAATTACAGTTGTCTCCAGGATTTTTCGAGACATAATTTTTTATAATATATTTAATTCAAAAAGTTTTAAAAGAAATAATACTAGAATAATGCATTTATTATTTATTAAATTTTATTCAATAAAGTAAAATTGATGTGGATGCTATATTAAATTCAATTTAAAACGCTTCAAATTACTTACTTTTTAAGAAAAAAATTAAATTTTTAACGAAAAAAAAAACAGTTTTCAACAAACTATATAAATTTTTAGCCAAATAGGAGAGTTTTCAAATAAAGAAGATAGATTTTCAATCAAATAGTAAAACTATGAACTAAAAAAGATCAATTTTCAACCAAAAATCGACCAATTATGTTTTCAACCAAAGTGATGAATTTCCAACAAAAATTGTGAATCTTCATTTCTTTAACTGAAGTAGTCGAAATTTGAACCGAAAAGATGAATTTTTGACGAAAGAGTTAAACTTTCAACCAAGTTTTTTAATTTCCAACTAAAATCGTAATTGGTTAAAAAAATTAATTATCAACCAAGAAAAAACAGAATTTAAAAAAAAATAGTTAAATTTTCAACCGAAGTGATGAATTTTAAACTAAAATGAAGAATATTCATTCACTCAACAAAAAAAAATTTTAGAAAAATAGATGAATTCTCACATGAAAAAGATCAATTTTCAAGAAAATATAGAATAGTTTAATTTGAAGATAGAGAAGTAAGTTTTTACCAAATAAAATAAATTTTCAACGAAATAGTTCAATTTTTAAGCAGAAAGATTAAATTTATATCCAAAAATTCTCTGAATTACGTGAATTCCCTGAAATATCCGAATTCTCTGAGTTCTATAAATTCTCAATATTTTGTAATCTTTTAATTCTCTGAATTCCTTAAATTTTCTGAATTCATTCAATTCTCTGGATGCGTTGCATTTTCTGAAACCCATAAATTATCTAAATTCCTGTAATTCTCCTAATTCTTTAAATTTTATAAATTCCTTGAATTCTATCAATATCATCAATTTTCTGAATTCTTCGCATTCTCAGAATTTCTTGAATTTTTTGAGTTCCTTGAATTCCTTGAATATTCGAAATTCCCTGAATTTTCTGACATTCGGAAAATCTCTTGGTTTTCGAATTCTCTGAAACACTTAAATATTTTTAATAGTCTGAATTCCTTGAAATTATTTAATTAAGAAAAATTCAAGGATTTCAGATAATTCAGATAATTTAGAGGAATTCAAATGTATCAGGAAATTTGTAGGAATTCCGAAGATTTCAAGGAAGTAAAAGGATTATAATTTCATTAAATTATTTAACTTGTTTAATAAATTGTTGTTCAACTTACAGAATTTTAATATTTTATTAATAATGAGTATTAATCTAAGAAAAAGACAACTTTTCAAAAGTAACTAAAATGTAAGTTACAGAAACTGTAGAAACCTAAATGTTCTATGTGAAGTACAAAATTATTTAACCTTTAAATTTATTTATGAAATTGACAAATAAAGACACATTAATTAATACAAAAATAGAAGGAAATCTTAAGTCTAACGTGTGACCATTGGAATTGTAAAGGAATAGCAGGACTGTAATAGAAGCCTTTGTAAAATAAAACAGAATAAAAGTTACGACTGTTGCCTTGAACGAAAGAAAAAAAAATATTATTATTTACGTTCAGGTTTCTTTTCTAAAATCCGTTGCAACAATAATCAATAGGTTTTGTTTTTTCAATCCCATAAATCAATTTAGAGAATAAGTAATTTTGAATTTGAATCTACAGAGCTAGAGCATCTTTAAGTGACATGTTTTTGAATTTTCAGATATAAAGAGAAAGTTGAAACAAATGTTTTGCATCTTCTCGTCTTTCGCTAAAAGCTTATTCATTGATTTAATCAAAATGTTTAAGATAAATTTTCTTAAATCAAAAAAATAAGCTCCATCTTCTCTGAAGAAACATGTCCTGAGTGCGGTTAACCAAACACTCACTGACATGTTTCTTTGGAGAAGAAGAAAGTTATGTTTTTTTTACTGTAAAAAAACTTTAGCTACAAATTTAGTGATTCATTGATAAAGCTTGATAATTGCAATTGAAATGTATCCATGTTTTATCATACAAATTTTGATTAGCAGCTTAGTAAGCAGCGGGACATCCTAAGGATGTCCTTAGAATGTACTTCGATTTCATGAGACTTGATTTCTTTAAGGAATCCTTTAGATCTTTTCATTTCTTCAAAAGGTATTTAGGAAGTCATCAAGATTTCTGGCAAAAGACAACTTTAGGACTTGTGTGTCCTATCAATGAATGAGTTTTTAACGAAAGAACAGAAGATCGACAACATCCTATCCACCTTCCACTTACCTCCTACACTAATCAAACCCTGAAACATCTTTACAAAATTAGTTATAAACTTCCAACAGTCTTAACAGGGATTCCAAATGACAAATTTAGGACTTAATGAATGTCGCTACATCTCATTGAAAGTAGCTTTCTCGCTAGTTTAGTACGTGTTCTAGCTTTAAGATTTCGTGGAAACAAGTCGTTTACACAGGCGTGATATTACAGTGCGAAAATGATGAAGGGACCAAGATAGAGTGGAAGTGTGGGTCAGGGCAGGCGACAGGGGAGAAGTGACATAACTGCACTCGAGCGATTTACGAAACAGATTTACGCGTGGGACGAACCGCGGGCATTTATGATAATGTATGTAGCGTATTTGACTCAACATTGTGAATATGTGTGTGTCTTTAGCGATACATAGCCTACCTACTTAACACGGTCCCTCGTGCATGCACAGTTGCACACATACCTACATCATCGCAAAAGACGATTGGTAGCTTCCTGTTGGTCACGTGACCAGTGCATCGCGTACCAAATGCAGGGGCAGCCTTCTCGACTGTGTGCGTAACACATTCAGCAACATTCTATGTTCAGTGGCACTTGTGAAGATGCAACCTATCAACGCCGCCAAGTAGAGCGTTTTGGAATTTTTGGTTATTATTAACCAAAATACGATACTTCATTCATTCATACATTCATTCACTATGTTTATGTTGAAGCTAATATGTTTTCCTTAGAATGTACCATTGTGTCATTCCAGTTGGTATACAAATCCTAAGTTTATCCTACATACATCTTTTAGCGGAGGTTTTAAGGATGCTGTGATGACTATTTAAAGACATGAAAAGATCCAAAGGATGTCTAAAAGACGTCAAGTCACATCTCAGTGAGTAATAGGACATCCTGCAGATGTTTTCAGAATTTATCACTATGTCATGTGACGTGGTGTCTTTAAGGCATTCTTTAGATCTTTTGATGTCTTCAAAGCTTCATCCAGACGTCCACCAAAAGAAGTATATAGGACAACTTTAGGATTCGTCTGCCCATCAGGGTATATCTTCTAACAAATGGTCACTGGATTTTTATTTAAAGTTGTTGATTTCGGGAATGTTGAATCGCGTTGATTAACGTTCCCGGATGATAATATTGTTACGATAAAATCAGTCCAAGAGTTGGAAAGAATATTGAACGGAATAAATACTAGCATGAAGAAATAAAAAAACAAAATAAAGTAAGGAAAACTTGATAAGTCCATCCGACATGATTCCTCAATAATGTCGCATTTTATAAAAATGAAAGATTGAAGAAAAATTAAAATAGGGTAATTCAGAGAAAACCATCTCACTGGTTTGTCTAATATTATCGAATTATAGAACTTATAAGCTTGGATTTATGCAGCTATTCCTGGAAATCTTAAAATAATTGAACCTAAAACAAATGACCTTGAATACTAATGGGCCTTCCTAGAGAGCTTTGCTTAGTGGGTATGATTAGAGCAAAGAGTGTGGATCTTACTATCGGATTATCAGTCAGTTAATGTATTTTTATGCTAGAAAAATTGATCAGCGATTCATCCCGGATTTAAAAAAAAGGACAAAGTTGCAAATTTATTGAAAAAGAATTTTACTTGTCTTATTTCCAAATAAAAGCGTTTAGAACTGAATAATTTGAAATTGTGAAATGTTTAATTAAAAGCCCAAATTTCAGACTAAAATTGGGAAAATTGAACAGGTTTAATTAAAAGGAGATAAAATTGTATAATTTACAATTAAAACCGTTTAAAATTTGATATTTTTTTATTAATTGAAGAATATCGAAATTAAATATTAAAATTAAATATTAAAATTTCGAAAATAGCTCAACTTCAAACTGTTCCAAATTGAATAATTTCAGATTTGAATTTTGAAAAGAGGATTAGTGTGAAGTTACAGCAATTCTAATTGTATTATTTCACAATAAAAGCATTTAAAATGAAATAATTAGAAATTAAAAACAAAAAATTGAATGTGTCAAAGTCAAATTTTTGTAAATTTTAGAATTTTTACATCTACAAATATAACTTAATAATAAAATTAGGTCGACTTTCTTTCCGATCAAAAAATTAATCTTTAATCTCCTTCACCTTTCAAAATGTAAAAATGTTTGCTCATAAATATTTTAAATTAAATTTTGTTTAAAGTTGAAAATAAAGTAATTTTAGTTAGTAAATATTAAAAATGAAAAAAGTTTTCTTCTGAATATTAAAAATTAAACGAATCCAAAATTTTTATTAAACTGAAAAAATCTTAATTATCAACAATAGCGATATTAAAAGTTTTTTTTGCTTAAATCCTTTCAGATTTTATTTTTTAAAAAGTAAAACTAAATCATTTAAAACTTAACAGCCTTAAAATTGTTGATTATACTTTTCAGATTTCAGCCATTTAAATTTCATTTGCGACAATAAAATGTATGAAATGTAAAATTTAGAACTCTTAAATTGTAACGATTCAAAATTAAAGAAAATATTCTATTCATCATATATCAAATTGAAATCTTATAGTTAAATTTTTATCTAATCTGTTTTTTTTATTAATTTTTGAAATATTTCGCTCAAATATTTTTCAATTCTTAAGGATTGATTCTTCTTAGTGCTCAACTTAAAATAGAAAATTTTTAAAATACTGCATTAGAAACTTAAAATGAAATAAAAGAATACAAAACAAGATCGTTATGATTTCACTTTTTGAAATTGCAGAATTTCAAGCATTTCATTTCAAAATTGCTTTTTTAAATTGAGGACGAAATTTTCAATATTTTGGAACAATTGGACATAAAAAATAAATTAATTGTTTAAAAAAATTCTAATCTTTTTTTAGTTAATTTTTGAGACAGTTTATTCAAAACTGTGTAATACCAAGCCATTTAAACTGAAAATTTGATAAGGTATCATGTTTTTCAATTCAGTGTTGATATTCTTTATTCTTTAATTATTAAAAAATTTATGTTTTTTTTTGAAAAGTCGATTATTTGACTTAAAGATGAATTAATTTACAAAAAAAATCTAAACAGAAAAATCAACAGCTTAGTAGAAAATTAACTTATTCGGGTGAAAAATCATATTTTTGTGTTGAAAATTCGCATTTTTGTAGATAAATCGTCTTTTTGGCTTTAGAATTAAAAAATTTTGTTGAAAATTCTTTGTTTTTTGTTATCAATTTAATCGCATTGTTGAAAGTTCATTTTTTTATTATTATATCTGTTTCATTTTGTAGTTACAACTTTATCCTGTATATTGAGGACGGTGGAAATTCGTCTTTTATGATTTAACATTGATCTTCTTAGTTGAAAATTTATCTTTTTGGCCAAAATTTTATAACTTTATCAAAAATTCTCTTTTTTCGTTAAAAGTTATCCTTTTTTATTTAAAAATTGAACTCTTCCGTGTTTCGTTAAAACTTTATCCTGTATATTAAATAAGTTGAAAATTCATATTTTTTATTACACATTTAACAACTTTCTCTAAAATTCATTTGTCTTTGTTACAAAATTGTTGTTTTATTTGAAAATTTAAACTTTCGTCTTTCGGTTCAAACTTTAGCCTGTCTATTGTAAAAGTTTAAAAAATTAGTCGTTTGGTAGAAAATTCATGCATTTTGTTGAAACGTCTTCTTTTTTGGTAAAAAAAAATTTTACTGTCTGTAGAAAGTGCAGCTATTTGGTTGAAAATGCAACTCTCTAGTTAAAAATTCATTTTTCTTGATTAAAAATGATCTTATTTGTTGAAAATTAATTTTTTACTTTTTAAAAGTCCACTGTTTTTCAAAACATTCGACTTTTTATCTTAAAAAAACATAAACAAAATGCCATGACTACATCACTGGAATACCCTTTTCCAACTCGTTGCAAAAATGCCGTTATACACTAAACTCTTACGTATTCCAAGAGGCGAGAAACGTAAACATTCGGATATTCCAAGTCTGCAAGGCCCCCCACCTCTACCGTGAGTCGCCGGGTATTTTTTCAAGCGGCGTTCATTGGCTGCCCCTACCTAGTCTCGATGCGCACGCTCTTCGGGCGTCTCTTTAATTGGGCAGCCAATGACGCGTGCGAGACCGTACAGCACAGCTCATCACTTTCGGCATGTGTTGAATCCTGGCAAGGTTTACGGTCGTTATGATCTAAAATTTCACACCGAAGGTCTGCATTTTTTCCATTCGAATTCAAAACACATTAATTTTATTTTTAAATTTCAAACTTTAATTTACCGCTAAGAATCAGGGACCAGTCAAACGACAAGTTTAGCGAAAATTAATTGCGGCCTAGTTTACCTAGTCTTTTGACTGCCACTGGAAGTCAAGACAGTCACTGTCTGCCTTTAGGTAAGCCCTGTCGTACAGGGACAGTGAAAGGCGGTTAAGAAGCATTGCCACTGGCAACATCCGAGCGTGAGAGACTTGGAATAAGTGAACATTGGAATGAGTGAGCCTTGAAATAAGTGAGCCTTTTAATAATTTAGCCTTGGAATAAGTGAGCGAAATACTATACATGAACAGTTAAAGTGAGGCAGTGATGCACATAATGATTAGGATGGCATTGGTTACGTTTACGTTACAGCAGAGTTAAGTCTGATGCAACCAAAACAGCTTTCCCTATTATATTCACTCCTCGTTCCTCACGGTGACTGTCCCCTTCGTAATTCGTATCAACTATCAAGCTACTTGTTGTGCTATTCGTGTCATCGTCCATTAGCGTTCGAATGCGGAACACTCCTGCAAATAGGAACCACGTGGTCGGTCATCAGGGGAGAAGATGTCACTTATCTCGCCGATACGATGCGATGGCTTTATCGATTTTTCCCATTCCCATACTCCCATTTCACTCGACACTTGTAGGATTGCTCGCACTTGTGTTTGCGTCTATTTGCTTCCACACGTCTCATTTGCACACTGGTCCCCACTTAATTGAATTTGTCAGTTCAATGCTTTTTTCATTATTTACGAGTTTTTCAGTTTTAGATGAGGCGTAAGCTCCATGGGGTTTAACAAGTATTTTCTATAAGAAAAAGATACTTTTTTGGCCATTTTAATCAGAAGCGTCACTCTTAGCTAAATCAAATTGAAACTGAAAATTTATTTAAACAATTAGTCAGAATATGAAGAAAATATTACTCTTTAAATATCAACCCCACATGTCTCTTTCATAGGGCCTAAAAAAAACCCATGAGTGAAAAAATTAGTTTTGCGAGTTTATGGCGCTTATTATGATTTTTTTGCTTTTTTGCAATGAAAATTGTTTCTACTGTATAAAATACTACTATAATTGTTGTTAGAAATTTTCTCTTAGAATAAAGGTAGAAAGACGCGTTTTTTTCAAAAATGTTCAACTTTTTATCCAATTTTCAATTAGAGTGAGATAATGCTTAGTTAGCGTTAACAAAAATATTTGTTTAAAAAAATTATTATAATTATTGATATTATTGTCATTGATTAACAATTAATTAAAGTGAACAAAAATAATTTGTTAAGCAGTTCGTTACTATTGTTAATATTCTAGTCTATTTTCCACTTAATGAGTAATTAGTCATTAAGTTCAGCAAAAATAATTGTTTAAACAAATTATTGTTGTTTATAACTATACACATCTATATTAATGTAGTTGTAGTTTTATTCTGAAATTTTTAACTTTTTGTTCAGTTGTTGCTTGAAGTGAGTTAGCATTCAATTAATAATTAATTATTTATTATTAATTAATTGTAATAATTAATAATTAATTCAAGATAACAAAAATAATTTGTTAAACAGTTCGTTATTATTTTTGATATTCTAGTATATTTTTCAGTTTGGAGTGACTTAATGATTCATTAAGTTCAACAAAAATAATTGTTTAAACTAATTATTGTTGTTTATAACTATCCACATCTATATTAATGTAATTGTAGTTTTATTCTGAAATTTTTAACTTTTTGTTCAGTTGTAGCTTGAAGTGAGTTAGCATCCAATTATTAATTAATTATTTATTATTAATTAATTGTAATAATTAATAATTAATTGAAGCTAAAAAAATAATTTCTTAAACAGTTCGTTATTATTGTTAATATTCTAGTTTATTTTCCACTTTGAAATGACTTAATGATTTATAAAATTCAGCAAAAATAATTGTTTAAACAAATTATTATTGTTTATAACTATCCACATCTATATTAATGTAGTTGTAGTTTTATTCTGAAATTTTTAACTTTTTGTTCAGTTGTTGCTTGAAGTGAGTTA
>JAAAKG020154858.1:7789-30579 GCA_010014905.2 Druon quercuslanigerum | reverse complement strand
AAGGTGGTATGGTTATAGTTAACGAGAGCTCGATAGACGTGTGCGTACTGAATGCACACGTGTATTACCTCTCGTTATACCTTTGATTTGTCATTCGACTTTGAATTTGAAGAATCCTTTATGTTACCTAGTTTGCCGTCGAGAATCACCAATGTTTTAACCTTTCCCTGAAGAAATGTGTGCAAGGAATCATAAGAAGGAGACTCTGTGGTATCACCTAGTGATGTCACCCAGTCACGTCAAGTTTCTGATTCCAATTAGTTGGATAGATGAAAAACTAATAAATGTGACTAATGGTCGACTGGACATTTAAACGCCTTGAGAGGTTCTAAGTTTTCTTTAGCTGTATTCCCTAGATCCTTCAAGTTTGAAGCTACTTTCAATTTTACAGGCTTTAACAAAAAAGAATAGACAAGTGAGAATTTATCAATATTATCTTATTCATGTAACGCTGTCCTAACAAATCCCACGCACGCTTGTAACTTTCGTTTATATCCGGGATGTTTTTAAGGCACTGAGCCGGCTCTCCCGTTAAACATTGACATGATAATTTTTGAAATGACCTTCCAGAAGATGATGATTTATGCTGATTTATGCTGATTGAAGAGTTAGATACATGCACGGAAGCAAGAGCGTCGATTGAATCGAAAAATTTACCCTTAGCCACTTGATACCATTCCTCTTTTCGGGCAAAGATGTCATCCTTAAAATGTGTGACTTCTCCATTTTTATTCGGCTTGCAAATTTCACTTGCTCATGAAGGCACAGCTCAGCCTGTGCTTTAGAGATTTTGAGCGACCAAACTTTGTACTCACACGACAACTATGTAAATTAGATCAAATGTTTACAGGGAATGTCTCAATGTTGTCACAGGTAATAAAATGTTTGAATCGTTGTTCCGAAAGTTGATTAATGCAACTTCACTGAGTAAAATACTGTCCTGATATCATTGAATCACGATACACACATGCTAATTGTATTCGCGGACTATCCAGAAAGTTCGATTCACTTAATCCGACTGGAAGGACCAAATATGTTTGCAAGCGAGAGCACTCAGCAAGAATTCAATACAAAATAGAATGCAAAATTAATCAAATTCTAAGCCACAACCAAAATAATATCCAGTTTATTAAACATACCAAGTCCAAGCTTTAATTAAACCAGTTAAAGGAACAGGGTCAATAAAAGTTCGAGAATAAGATATAATTTTAAGACATATGAATATTTGTTACGTTTTTTTGTTCTGACGTAAATAGTAATTGGCATATATCGGTATAAAAGCTAAATGTATTTATTAATTGCTAAATTTAGATTCATTAATACTCGCAATTTTTTTATCTTTTATACTACAATAGTCTTTCTGTTTTTAATCGGTAATTAATTGAAGCATAGCTCGTCCTCGGAAGTAATATTGATATAAACGCTAAAAGTGCATAATATGCATAATAATAGCTGTCTTAAAAGTGTTTAATTTCTACGAGAAGTGACTTTAGGAGATCAGTGAGTATTCTTTTAGCTAGGCAGCAATAAGTGAAATAGCAGTTCTCATGTGTAAAATGAAAAACTATAAGCTGACCTTCGTAGATTGAACTTGTAAGAATTTTTCTTCACAATCGAATTTGATGAACAGCGACGAGTGCTTTTACGAGGTCAGCGAATGCCAGTTTAATTAGACAAATCAAAACCCTAATATCTTAGTTTCACACAAGTGCAATCGTCTTTTTCAAAAAATATAAAATCCTTTTATTCCCGTCCGGTTTCTTTATGAACAGAGATGGGAAGCTTTCGACCAGGCTACCAATCGCTTTCTTGGGATGCAGATAGAGGGACCGTTTAGCGTGTCAGAGTCGAGCTCAGGTGTAAGAAACCATGCCGAAGGTTATATAATACCAAGAAGATGTTCCTTAACCGGTGAATCTGGAAAAGGGCCAATCGTTCAAATTATATAGCCATACCCTGTCATGTGCGGCTCTGGAAGGTTGGTCAAAGTTTTTTCATATCAAATAACTGCTCGTGCGAACAACAATGACAAAATCCAAAACAGTTGGGTGGTTTAAAACAATCGAACGTGCAGGGTTCCCGACGATAGAACGGCAAGTTCTCAATGCTTTTGAGTAGACACATCGACTACAGAACGATACCAGTAAGTCATCTGAGCGATAAGGTTACATGGAACGAAAGTTTTGCGGGTAAAATCCAGAAAGTGGTCGTCATTGGGTCGCTCCGTGTTCTTAAAGTGTACGAGACTTTACAGGGAGGTGAAACCTTTGTGTCTCTCGACGACACTCAGGTATGTCATTGCGGTTACGATCCATTGTTACCTTCACACGTCCGAGAGCACCAATCGCAAGGATAATTATTTTAACCCAATATTTTGGGTAAAGTCATTGCAGCTCGCTTTTAAGGTCTGCATGCCTCACCTCCTTTTTCTTCTCCTTAGCTTGAAGAACGATTTCAGACCTCGAGTGCACAATTGAGACAGCTGTCGGAAAATTGCGTTTTTAGAAAAGTTGGCACTTGCGTTTTGGACAATTAACATTATCTCGCTCAAAGCTTTCGGAAGAGCAGGGTCACGGTCAAAACCGTAAAAGTGATAAAAATGGTAGTGGAGCATCCATAGGGTGGCATTGTTTCTGTAGAGATACGTTATTCCCGTGTGGATGGGATACCTGGATACCGATCACTGGAAACTTCTTGACATAGCCCTGATGATCTGAGTAAAGGAAAAGTTTGCTCCTTCGGCAACGATACTTTTTTTTTAAATTTCTGCAAAACTTTATGTTCATTTTCTTGACTTACGTTTTTAGAAGTAAGGCATTTAGATGGAATAATTAACTTTTTTCACTCCTGCTGTAAAAGTTTAGGCCAAGGGTCTCTGTTATATGATTCATGTGTTTGCAAAGAAATTATCCTTATTCATCATTCCTTTTACAAATAATATATACAAATGTCTCCCACAAACTGTGGGCCAGATCATTATTCAGAAACAAGCCGTACTGGTGGATCTAAGTATCTTTGGAGAAGGAGGGGGGGCAGAAGAATATTACTTTTTCTGCTGATCAAAACTTATTTTGAAAATCAGAAATTTAAAGTATTATAAACAAATTAAATATTATGTTGGTTTTTGGTATATAGATTTAAAAATTTTAAAGTTTAATATTTGAAGTTAAAAATTGCCTTAAACTTATATTTTGAGTGCATAGTCGTCTCAAAGTGGTCGACTAAAAAAAATATCTTGGCCTGTATTCTCGTTTATACAATAACTTTTCATTTAGTCTTCAATTTAAAACTGTAAGCACTATTAAATGTCTTATAAATGTACTATCAAATACACTCTTTTATTTAAAGAATGAAATTTGTTTTCGCGTCCAAATATGGCGTTTAAAAATTGTTGTCTGTTAAGAAAATCCATGTCCCGAAGATTCGAGCGTAGTTAGGTATTTCGCAAGTATAGTTAAAGAGTCTGAGTTCCTTAAATAATAGTAGTTTTGCCGTAAATGGCTGGCGCTCTAAAAACTAGAATTTTTCCAGTAGGCAAAAAATGAAGTACGTCTTTATGACATCGTGGCGATATTTTTACATCGTTGTAAAAAGGTCTTTGCACCATACTTACGACGTCTACATACAACATGTTTTGACGTCATAAAATCTCGTAAACTATCGTAAAGACGTCCTTTAATTTTTTCCCATTGGGTTAATTACTAACGCTAAATTAAAGTTCTAAAAAGCCACTTCAGATTAAAATGTCTTATCCATTTATGTTTTAAACGTTAATAATGTTACAGTACATTGACGAATTTGGATCTGATCACATTTATAACTGCGACCCTTTCAATGAGAATGAACCGCATCGAACGGATTTGCAGTATTTAAAAAACTCTGGAATTGCCATATTTAGAGCCATGAAATCTATTGATCCAGATGCTGTATGGTGAGTGATTTCCATAATAATATCATTTCGAAAATTTTGGAAAATAAAAAATTACTTTCATTAAAAGAATTACAATAATTTGATGCCCTTATAATTCTTTTTTTAGTTTTCAAGTTTTTTATCAAGCACAACATTTTTTTAAACTGAAGTCTTCATACATATAAATAAATGCATCACCTAAAATAAAAATAAATGTCTCCATAACATGTTACTTTAACACATGCATGGAAATGACGATATTCTAAGCCTGTTACCTGTGTGAAAAGTAATTGATTCTTTAAACGTTGAATTATCGTGTTAGAGTATGGTATTCCTGCGCGTTCATAGTACAGTAGAATAATCTGGCACCTTACGTACACTATACGGACATTAAAAGTCGCATTTTTTATAGAATTTGTATCAAAACTATCATGTTCCACATATACGAAAGGCTATTTCACTCTTGTGAAGTTTGTAGCACTCAAGGAATAGTCCATTTCTCGCAACTGTTACTTAAGATACTATTTTACACTGTCTTATTTCGTACAAGTAGGCTAGCATAGAACGTGTTTACCTTAACCCCGAAAGGAACATAGCTTTGATGGCAAAAAAATTTGACAAAAATATTCAACGCGGTGGTCTCAAAATTCAGAACCGCTTACCTATTCTGATACTCGCCGTGAAAACTTTTTATCTTTCAAGATAATTGACATAAATTTCATTAATATCACGAATAGAACTTTTAACAAGTTCAATTTTTTTGAGCAATTTGCTTCCCTGAAAATCGTAAAAAGTTATTCTCTATGTTATTATTATGTTATAATATAGTGCCAAATATCCTTATCAGAGTTTCAAGGTTAAAGAATTTGCAAATTCCAATTCACCTAATTATGAAATAAGTTTATTATTAAAATTATTACAATATTATTTAAACAAATAATCCAGTTACAGACGGCACGTTTGCCCGAAATAAACACAAAAACGTTGTGTTCCTTTCAGCCCCTAATCCCCGCTTTATAAACCTTTTACTAAGCGCTATAACTTACGGCCTGTTGCCCCGCTTCGTATTCCACACCAGTCGACATCCACGATTAGACTCGAATCGACTGACTTGCCAGCCACTCTCAACTACGCACGTATGCATCGACAACTCTGCCAACTTAACTCTAGAGACAATAAGCAGGAATAAAAAAATATATCCCTAACATTTGGCCATCCTAGCGGAGCTTGGTTCCCAAGCTCTCGAAGCGCAAAAAGAATTTTTTACGAAAATCTCTGTTTATCATTTTCTTATAACATTGTACAACTATCATACCTGACGAGATGTTTTCGTTTCCGCTTACTTTTTCGCAAGTTTACAGTGTCGGGTCCTGTTGTATCTACTTCATTGTATTGGGTGACAAGTTTTAAATCTCTCGCCGTTTTCTCTTTATCCTTCTCATTCTTGCTGACATCTTTGTTTACAATCTCATTCGAATTATTGCCTTCGTAATATTTTTCGTCTCTTTTTTCGCTTACATTCATCATTGTCATTTCACCAGCACCAAATTTTAATTTTACTCACATAAGCGGTGGTTTGACTTTGCTTCCCTTTTTTCACCCAACTTTGAACTACGTAAGCATCAGGTGGCAATACGTAAGTAATCACCACGGGCACTTTATATCGAGATTCAATTTTGTTAAATTAACCCGTAGCAATAGTAGTTGATTTTATATAAACAATATCACTGATCTTATACTTCACATTTAGAACTCACGCTTTAGATCCCGCTCCTTCTTTTCTAAAATTAGAATTATGCGATTCAAATTTTCATCGCCTCTTTGATAAAGTTAAATTTAATCTTCCTAGACTAAAAAATTGTAAACAAAAGTTAAATCTGAAAAATCTGGCGCATTCTCGACTGGAGCTCTGAAAAGAGCGTGTACGTGTTGCATACTTTCTCCTTTTCGGTGGTGGATATCAAATTCGTACTCGGCTATTCAGTTTACCCACCTAATGATTTACGTGATTCTGTTTTGCTATTGTTTACGTAAATTAGCGCTTGACATCAAACTTAAGTCCGATTAGGAAGGGTCTCAAACGCTCTAGAGCCCAAATGATCGCCAAGAACTTAAGTTTACTGCTATGATAAGACCTTTCAGCTTTCGAGGTTCGACGGCTTATAGCATAAGTTAATTTCATATTATGATTTTCGTATTCTTGTAACAACATTAAACCGAGAACTTCCGCTAAAGCGTCTGTATATAGTTCTGTGTTTTTGCATGCGGGTTATACATTTTCAAAATCGGTTTTGAAGTCAATAATTGTTTTCCTTTAACGAAAGCACTGTCTTGAGCTTCCCCGCAAATAAAGACACGCTTTTATTTCTATAAATCAGACAGAGGTGGAAATTTGGCACAAATCTACGAAAAACTCTGATCAAGCCGAGAAATATACGAACGTCGTGCTGATTTCGGGGAGTCGGAAACGCTTTTAACTTTTGCTCACCTGGAGAAATGCCTTTCTTTTAAATCTTAAACCCTAGATATTCGACGCTACGCATTTCAAATTTACACTTTTCAATATTAATAGTTAGTCAGGCTTGTTTGAGCAATTCAATCACTTATCTTAATTTTTCAAGTGTTTCCTCCCAAGAATTGGCATATATTAAAACATCGTCGAAGTACGAGAGAGCTAATTTTTTATTCGAATTTGCAAATATCCACATTTTAAATCTAGGATAGCAAATAAACTAGCACCGTATAAATGTTCGATACTATCACCGATAGTTGGAATTGGGTAATGCATTCGAATTCTGTTTTGATTTAGTCTTCTAAAGTCAACAACCATCCTTGGTTCTTCATTTTTCTTTTTATTAAGAATACAGGGACTAGCAAAATGTGAGGTTTTGAACATGTACGTTCGGTTCCGGCACTTTCGTAACTTCCGTATCGACTATCAATTCAGAGGTAGCGGGAGGAAGTTAAGTGTCTTTCATGCCACTTGCTTTTTGAAAACTCGAAGTTTCAATATCCGGATTCAAATTAAAAACAAAACCACTACGGTTACAAAACTCTAATCGATCGTCAATTTTATAGCATACAATATGCGGTAATTCTGTAAAATTCTGTCCTACGAGAACATCATATCGTTGAGCATCATCTGGTGCAATTTTGAAAGAAACTATGTAAATATGTGAATAATAATAAATTCTTTAGACAATACCATTTAAGTCTTTATTTTACAATCACTACTTCCTGGATCAACTGACGCGTTTACAAAATATTCGCCTACTTGAATTTTATTTTTATATTTAGCTCTATTGATTTCCAAATTTCGATTAACAACATTGACTTCCGCGTCAGATCATTTTTTTGCTTTTGTATACGAGTTGCCCATGTGCTCGATCTCAATATACCTAAAACATTTAATCTCGCGCTTTTCACTACAACTATTAGCGATATGGCCTGTTTTATTACATCGGTAACACTTACGTGAATCATCTGTGTTCGCATTCGCGTTACCTGACTGCGGCGCTTGCCGATCATATGGTTTTAGATGGCGCTGTGTTCTAGCTGTTTCTAGCGTTTCCATTTCTTGGTTGCTCTCCAGTAAATCGACAAGCTCAAGATGACCAGTTGCCATTATATTGCTGGCAAGATCGTTTGACCATAGACCGATGGCGATTTGTGTCTTGGTTTCTTTAAACGTTAGTCCCAGATCTTCACACAATCTTGCTTTATGACAGAAATACTCCCTAGTGTTTTCTTCAGATTGTTGAGTCCTCTGTTCCATTTCTTTCCACCTCTGGGTAAGTGTTTTTTGAAATAAAAACGTTCCTTTAATTTCATATATGAACGTTTCCCAATCAACAATCTTGTCCTGGCGGCTGAGGTACCAGTTTCTTGCTGCCTTTTTCAGATGAGACCTCGAAGTTTTAAAAGCAACAGCTTCCGTCCAATGATGTAGTATAGCTGTGGATTCCACTTGTTTTAACCATGATTTAGCTTCGGAGGCACTCTGCAATCCATCAAAATCGGCAATATTATGTGACAGGCCAGGCAAGGCACTGTACACCGTCTCTCTTGGACGATCTCGACTAAAAAATTCTGTCAAAAGCGAATTTTGTTTCAACAAAGCAGTCATCGCTGACAACAGCTGATTCATTTGATCCCCAGAGGGCTGTTGTTAAGGTTCAAACTAAGCACTTCTCTTCACATGGTTGTTAATCACTCTGTAACTTGCTGAAGTGAAGGCTACATTGTTCTGTTGCTGTTGGTTCAATTTCTGTTGTTGAATCCTGAATTCGAGTATCGCTCGTTTTCTTTCATCCTGTTGACGATTCTTAAGTTCAAGAGCCGCTTCTTCACTTTCTCACTTATCCTCTGGTGACTTCATTTTAATGCGTCATTGATAATCGAACTTATCTTCTCTATGTGGACTTACTTCATCCACTGTTGCTAACACTTTCTTTGTCTCGGAGATTAAAAGTTACATAATTTGCGAATTACACTTCACATAATTATGCAATAAGTTTATTATTAAAATTATTAAAATAATATTTAAACAAATAATCCAGTTACATTCGGCACGCTTGCCCAAAATTAACATGAAAAGGTTATCTTCCTTTCGGCTACCTAAGCCTCACTTTATCGGCCTTTTGCCTAGCTTCGTATTTCCCCGCTTCGTATTCGGCATTAGTCGGCATTCACGAGTTGTGTCGAATCGACTGACTTGCCAGCCATACTCAATTGCGCACGTATGCATCGACACTTCTGCCAACTTAACTCAAGAGACAATAAGTATGAATAAAAGAAATATATATTCCTAACAGTAATATTTTGTTTTCTCTAACATTTTTCGCAATTGTGCCAATAGTTAATAATCACTCTCTTGCGCCTTTAAATAGGTAAAGTAGAGAAAAGTCTAGTACTTTTTTAATCTCTTACACTATATCTTTTCTTATTTTGTGTTCTTATCTCTAAACATATACCCTATATTGCTTACAGAACTAAATTTAATTCCCCTAAAAAAATTATAGTCTTTTTCTTCTTAAAATTATCTTGTGTTTATGGATGCTAATAATCTACGGAGATGCTTTTAGGAAAAAAAGACTACTTCACTTGAAGTAATTGAATTTAACGGTGACGATGACCTTAAGGGTCAGTCTAAGGTCATTAAAACTTAAACAAAGTACGAAAACCTCTCAGATGCACAGCTTTTGAAAAAATATCATATAAACGAAAGATAATTCGTTGGACAACTTTAACTTAATTCAAAAGGGTTAAATTATTCTACCAGACGCCGTCTGTGTCGACGGCTGTCAGTGTTCTAGGTTAAACACTCTTGTATATCCAAAATTACGAAGGACTCCAAATAATTTTCTATTCAAATCAGCAAAGGATATTTTTAATTTTAGTGAGAGACTCTATCTTAAGAGGGGTAGGTTGAGTAGCGTGACCCAATAATAAGCAACAGATTTCGAGGAAAACCTTTCACAAGAGAAGTCAAATTGTCGAAATCATTCTTGTAGGGGGCCGCTTAATTATCACGTAAGCATAATTTTCTCTACCCTTGACCACCTTCCTCGTGCAGGCATATTTTTGAATTACAAATATACCAAAATAAGCATTTTAGCCACATTGTTAGGAATTTTTACGAAATACTGGAATGGGCCTTAGAGTACGAAGTAGGAAAAGATCGAAATTTTTTCCTTATTTTTATTGGTATGATGGTTTGCAATTTGTTCATTTTTTTGTAATGGCCTGCGGTGTTTTGAAACCTCGCGATTTTAGCCCACATGCTCTATTTTCACGTGATGTCCGTAGGACTTTTGTTATCTTTATTATATAGTACATTAGCGCTATCAGTTTGATCAAAAACTGAAAATTTGTCAGATAAATTTTACATTGAACATCAGAAATACAAATGTTCAACTTCTTGTAAAAGCCATCCACAAAAAACGTTTGGGCGCCATGTTACGAGATATCCATCCGCTGCTGCAACGTCAAAGAATTATCGGAACTGATCACAAGCAGATAATAAACGTAGGTGGAGGTGAGGGGCATAATCCCGTGATATTAGAAGCGATATCCTGCAACTGGATTAGCCCGATATATACCACTGTGTGTAAGATCCTGCATTACACACCAAATTTATAATTATAGAAACCTGCTGAAAAAAATTTCGAAAAACTAGAAAATGCAGGCCAAAGAAGTGGGATTTTTTTGACTTTTATTACTTTCTAGAGAAAGAATTGATTCAACAGTCAGAAGTTACATTCAATCTAAGAAGTTTTAACAAACGCTTAATGACAAAAGAGCTATAACATCATAGACTGAATTTCTACAAGGCAGTTAGTTATTGAGTTTCTTAATTCTGAACAAACATTAAACACATAAATGAAACAAAGAAATGACATCATCTAATATTATAAACCACCTATCCCAAATAAGCTTGAAAAAACTCGTTTTCCGCGAATCCCAAAGCGAGAATTGCATCATGAAAATTTATTTGCCAGTAAGCACAAGCGTGCAATCAATCCGAAAAAATAAAGGCACAGGTAGGCAGTTTTATGACTATCATTTATTTTTCATAAAGCATGTGCGTCATATTTAACTAAGGAATCAAGCGTGACCAATCATTTTCCTTATGTTACCTTCCATTATAAGGGTGATATCGGGGCAAGCACGACCACTGTGAACTTTTATAATTACTTGGATATTTTATAACGTAAAATAAGTTAAATCACTAGTACCACTATCAGAGTATAGAGTCATTTTTCAGCTCGCTCAAATGATAAAAAATTTTTTTCAAAGTAATATTAAAGTGATAAATCTGTGAGTCGACTCTATGGATTCACCTGCCTCAGGACTGGAACCTTCTTCTTACTCAGTTTCAATGCGGTAACTATCCTTAATAAGCTGCAGCGCTTCTTCTTCAAATAATAATTAAATTAAATTTAAGAGTCTCTTAGTAGCACACTTGGCACCCTAAATATATAAATTATTTATATAAGAGATGATTCTTCAAATAACTTTTAAATTAACCAATAGATACTAAAATTAATGAAGATTTTTGGGCACCAGTCCTTGCTTGGGACAAAGGCAAACCACATCAATCAACGTAAGTGAGAAACTGAACGCTAAACGTTACAGGCTACACCCTAAAAGGGGTGTAGCCTGTAACAGTAAATATGTAAGAAAATCTCAAGAGCAATAATAACAACAATACAAAAAAGGATAACAACAGGTAAAATATTTCAAACTAAGGAAAAGGTCAACCAGAATATTAAAAGACAATATTAGGGTAAAAAAAAACTATTAGCTCAGCCTAAAGCTAAATGGTAGAAATTGGTAAAAATGCTGATTTAAATTCAAGGTTCATATTTTTTCTAAAACAATGAAGGTCAGTTTATTCAAAATTCAAGAAAAGTCACTTAATTAAAATCACAAGAGTTTTAAAGGAGGAAACAATACGACCATGAAAGCATATTTTCAGTTACAGCATAGTTAAAAATAAGCACTTGGTCAAAAAATACCAGGTTTGTTACGTCCCGAAACTTTAAAAAAATTTTATAACGCCCTAAAAGACGTAACCTACCTTATCTCTAAGACAACCATAAGACAGCGCTCTTAAGCATTGTAATGAAGTTCTCGGTATTAAGTTGAGAAGAGGGACAGAAACTTCACGGGGACTCGCCGAAGCCCGAACTGAATATCTCTAAAGTCACGCGCACGCGCCAGACGAAATCACCGCCAAGCAACTTCCAAATAATTGTAACGTAGGTAAAGTTTGAACTCGTTAAGGCATCCTGAGCCACCCGAATTACCAAAAATGTATTATTATTATTCTCATTATTATCACATGGTACTATTAAATAGTATAGCAAGGTACAATTACCGGTTCCGTCTTTGTAAATGGTACGGAGAGGGGTAAAGGTGCTAAAGAGAGAAATCCGACCGCGTGTCAGTTAGATTAAACAGACCTGAAATGTGAGGGATCGGAGTCGGGGGAGGGTACCTGGGGAGAACGAAGAAGACGCGGCGACGACGACGACGAGTCCAGGGCTTCGACATCTCAGGTAGCCGGAGAAGTCCACACGACAGACCAACTGACAGTTTATAAACATCGAGCTGTCAACAGCGGGATACTGCCGTCCGCCAGTGACCATAAGTGGCAGGGCCGAACACGGAAGGGACGGCGCAGCAAGGCCGTGTCGGTCCAAAGAGGTAGCACCAACCGTCGACTAGCAGAATCGTGGTAGTACCGCGACCAGCAACGTGTGGCAGCTCCATACGGGCCACCAGAACAAACCAAACCACTCCTGCAACACAGTGTAGCCACGTAAGAACGAAGTACGCGCGACCAATGGCATCCTCGGTAGTCCATGGGACGGAACCAATCGCAAGCACGGATCCTACCAGGGGTGAGAACAGGGTGGAAAATGACCATTCGATCTTGTGAAGACACAAGTCAGAGTTGGCTGGGGGCCCGGCACGAACGGCAGACCGTCACTCATAGAGCCAAAGGAGCATTTGTATCGAGGGAGACTTGTATGAGGGATTTGTATCGCTAGCGATAGACCATGTACTTAGTCAGACACAATATAATCAGAAGTATCGGACTAAAATCACTGAAAATTAATAAGGTAGAAATTAAAATCTCTGAAAGGTCAAGAGTAGAGATGCGCGATCGCCGCGGTCAGAAATAGCTATTAGTCATCGTATGCCACCGCGAGGATAGCGAGTATCAAATAACATGTAACCGATCGAGAAAGAAACAACTGACAACCGAAAGTATAAATAGACGTAATAAGAACGTACTTGCCTCGCGAAAAGTAGTCAAGAACGTGCTTTTTCATTAGTAGTTAAGAACGTCTTTTTTCGTTAGTAGTCAGGAACGTGTTTTTTTATCAGGAGTCAGGAACGTGCTCGCATCCACAAACCAATGGGGACGAAGCACTATACAAACCCCGATCCTCCCTTGTATCAAAGTCTTCAGCCTCAGGCAGTTAAACTGTCTACTCCATCTACGTCACCGAACAAGTTCGACAAAGTCGCGTCCTCCAAAGTCAAATTCAAATCTGTTAACGTGTTCGAGTCGAGTACTAAGT
Organism: Druon quercuslanigerum; assembly: GCA_010014905.2. Taxonomy (NCBI): domain Eukaryota; kingdom Metazoa; phylum Arthropoda; class Insecta; order Hymenoptera; family Cynipidae; genus Druon; species Druon quercuslanigerum. The sequence continues at coordinate 17,574 of JAAAKG020154858.1, read as the reverse complement.
TCCGTCGGCTGAGACTTTCGGTCGATGTTAATTGAGTCTTTCTCGAATAAAGTCCGCTATGTTAACATTCGTGATAAGAACTTAAGTGTGGATTGGGCAGCTGTTTAGGACCCTGTATCGCACTAATAATCGTGAATCGTGCTTGTGAATTGAGTTCACTGAACAAACATCCGGTAGGGTTTCGTCGCTGTCCTACAACAACAACAACGGAGTTACAATCGACAACGCAACTCTCTCTCTCTCTCTCTCGCCTTTTTCTCAAATAGCCAAGTGACAACGTACCGACAAACAAAATAAATTGTCAGGCCTTACCACCCTGGCATAATCAGTACCTTGATCTCTCTCTTACCAAAATTCCATACTACCCTCGCCTATTTGCTCGGGACGTGACAGCTGATTTGGTGGCAGAGGTGGGATAGTCACTTCCGTGTGAATTCAGTGTTTTTATTAACAAAATTTAATTTCAGAATAATTTTAAGATAACTATTTTATCGGCAATTCTTTATTAAAGTCGAATATATCACAAAAGTATGCAAATTTAAGAAAAAGGGTATAAACTAATTAATTTAGAAAATGAAAACCTTTTGGTAATCTAAATCATTTCATTCGGTTTTAATAAATTCCCAAATTCAACCGTGGCATAAAAACAGCTACAATGCGCCACACCTTTTAATAGTCTTTATTATTCAGATTCCTAAGAGTCTAGAAAAAAACAAGATTAATCCTATTCTAAGAATCTCTCTTGCACGAAATGATCACTCGTGGATGGAAATCCTACAACAGAATTAATATTTTCAAATTTATTCAATTTTAACGACAAAAGAAAGTTAAAATTACAAGCCTCAATTAATAGACACAATCAAAACTTAAGGATGGAGGACGGAAAAATAAAATAAAAAACATTTTCCAGTCGAAATACTTCACTAGAGGTGCCTGTTTCTGTATATTTTCCTTGCATCTCCGGTCAAAGTGCAGAAACGGATATACGGAGACAGGACATGATATCAACATGACAGTATGCTTCGTCATGCTAGTCGTTGGACTCTTTAAGGCTGTTTTCACCAGAAAAGAAGAATCTTCAATTCAATGTAAAAGGGGGCTGTACATTGATCTTCATGCGATGAAAGCATCATTTGTCGCTTTTCATGCAGGTGAGAAGAGTTACACCGGCCCTCGAGGACTGTTTGATACCATGCTCATGGATCAAGCCGAACTCTCTGTTCCATTGGTATTTTGTATATGAGGGTCCCTTGATCGGTAATATCTAGAAGTGAAGGTTGAAAGATGGATAGTTTTTTGTCGGTATTACATCGTAGGTTGCCTTTCATATACTTATTCAATCTAATCAAACAGATTCTATGAACCACGTCGCCAAGACTAAACTATGAGGAGTGTGTCTGGGGGTAGTCTAACTACTATAAAACAATTAATTGGTGTTTTTTGGATTAGGCTAACACAACCTGAATTAGATTAAACATTACTAATTATTTACGTACTTATTTAAAATAATTAATGAGGTCCTATTAACCGCGTCATCAAGGCTGTAATATTGAGTGGGTGTCTGCAGGTAGTTTACCTTCCATAAAAAAATTAATTTGTGCTTTTCGGATAATGATAACATAACTGAATTTGAAGTTAAATTACCAAGGGCATAATTCCTCATTCAACCTAATTCATCATGTCTTACTACCTTCGTCGTCAAGACTTAAGTATAAGAAAGGTATCCGGGGGTAGTTTAACTACTGTAAAATGTTAATTGGCAGGTTTCGGATCAGATTTACACAAAGTAAATGTGATTAAACATCACTAAGTGCGTACCTACTTATTCAAACTAATTAATTAGGTTCTGTAAATTGCAAGTGACGAAAACCTTTGCACGGAGCAGCTGTGCACGAGCCCATTTGTGCAGATCAGTGGCTATAGACACAACTGTGCAGCAGGCCATCTGTGCACGTCTACATTTCAACGTGCACAGATGGGACACTCCTTACTGAGCACATATAAATGTCGATTAAATGTCTAAATGACTAAATAAAATATAAAAGAAAATAATAATAATATAAAATGACTAAATGTCGACGTCCACAGATGGCACCCTCCTAAGGGTTTACGTGCACAGATGGGAGACTCCGAATTGTGCGCGTCAAATGTAGACGTGAACAGATGGTCCAGTGCACAGTTGTGCCTGTGGCCATTTACGTGCACAGATGGGCTCATGCACAGTTGTACCCTTCTCGTCAATTACGTCGTGAAGACTAAACAATAATGATGGTATGTGGGCGTAGTTTAACTACTATATATAACAAATGTTTGGCAAAATAAGAGCGAGTTGATTCCCTCACGTATAGTTTGTTTTTACAATAACATTGGCCCTACATTTCATCCATAACCTCTTCACGTTTTAATTTGATTACAAAATATGTATGTAATATTTTTTTTATGAAGCCTAATCTTCTTTGTTTGTCAATTTTGAAACATTTGATTTTGGAAATCGATTTTCATAATGAAAAATCCTCCTTGAAATAAACTTTTAGTTTTTCCGCCATGGCAACATGATTGTTAATTTCCAAACTGTTTACATTATGTGTGTCCTTTTTTTTGAAAGAATCTTTGTAGTCCACTCTTGACGCAAATTCTGCATTAACTTTCTATTTTCTTCGTCTGGGGCAATATTTGTTTGATACTTGATGTAAGTTTATAACAAGAAACGCTGATGAATTTCCCTATACCTTACAGCCACGAGCGATGGTACACTGTAACGAAGCTTTGAAGAATAACGAGTGGAGAGGAGAAAAACGTCGCCGAAGCCAGAACCAAGCATAATTAAAATCACGCGCGCGTGGCAATCAAAAACACTTTCAAGCCAACTCTAATTCTACTAAACATAGGTTAAGAAAGCGTTTATGCTGTTATCCGATGGCTCATTAAACACGATAGAACTTAAGTAAGGAATTTTATCATAGCCACGACATGTAAAATAAATAGAGAATTTGACAAGTACTAATTCTTAAGCGACGTGGAGAGCAAAGTGTATTAGTATAGTATGTACAAACTAAAAATGTGAGGGATCAGAGTCGATAGCAAGGGCATCTGAAGAGGACTAGGAAGCAACTCCCGCGACGACGACGGAACCAGCATTCCAATATCCTAAATAGTGGAAAGTATTCACCGTATGGATCTTGTGACAGTTCACAAAAATTGAGCTATCAATAACATGAACTAGCTGTCCGCCAGAGACCATAAGGGGAAGGGCTGGATACTGAAGGGACTGCCCAACAAGTCCGCGTCGCTCCCGAACGTAGAACCAACCGTCGACTGGCAGAATCGTAGGTACACTTGAAGACGTCAGAGGGCCTACCGAAACCCGAGGCCAGGAACGGTAGGCCAGGCGGTAGTATCAGAACCAGCGGCGATTGGCAGCACCAGACGGGTCAGCGTTGCAGACTAAAGCACCCCTGCAACGAGTACCGGCATTTACAGAACCAAAGCAGAAAGAAAGGATGGGATATTGGAGTACTCTGGAGGCCGCGAAATGGCTGCAAATTTAGTGGAATTTTCTTCACCGTCTGTAAGTGCCTTCTTTGCCTCGAATGTAATTCGCCTTTTTTTTGATGTTCTGGCGCGAGAGTTTTCAGTGTTTGGGGGGAGAACGACGAACGGAGACCCCCACGTGGCGCGAAGCTAGGAGGGAAGCTCCACTCACATACCAAATGTAACGAGTTGAGGCGAGCAAATCCCTTCAAACGACCAGGCAAAACGAGTGTTAAAGAAATTGCTGGTCGTAGAGCACAGGCCAGGTGTCTCTGGCCATCTACTCAAAAAGCGCGCAAGGTTCTTGAAACCGGGTGGCCTTCGCGTCTCTTTGCGACATCGCGATACTGTTAGAGTAAGGTTAGGTTAGAGGATGTGTACCTCGCGTAACGCATTCTCCTCGGTTTGTTTCATTTTCTTTTAAGCTTATAAATAAATAGATTTAGATTGCTAGAATGGTAACTCAGTGACGAATTAAAATTCATTTAGTGTTTTCTCTCTCTCACTCAGGAGAGTTATACTCCCCCCCCCCTTGTTGTCTTATACTCGTTGATAATTGGATTGTTCGTGGGTCAAAAGTGTGTGACCCACGAACTCTGTTCACTCAGGCGTAACGGCAGGTAAGTGGAAGCCTTTATTGTAAATAGGTTTCCCACCTGGACCAACCCCCGGCCAGGTAGCGTTAGCGGTAGGCACGGGAAAGTTAGGAAACTTGCTTACAACACATATCTGATGAAGAAAATGAGCAAAAACAACAAACCGCAATTTGTCGTCGTGCTGAACATGAAATAGCTCTTCAAGAGATTGATGAAAATACGAGTATATGCCTGAACTGCAATCAAAGCATTAATATGGAGATGAATGATTTAGCACTTGATCCTAATTTTCTGACCAATGTTTTAAAACAGAGAAGAAATAGTTTTTGTATATTTTGTAACAGAATGCAAGCTCTGACCAGGTTGACAGTGAAATTTAGGGTTAATGTTTTTGTAAAAAAAATATTTACGTGCCGGAATCAACTCGTTCTTGCCCTGAACATTTGGATGTTAGACGGCTATATTTATGATATTCATGAACCCTACTTTTCTGACTCTCGAAATAACGATGCTACCATGCTTACTAATGAATTCGAAATCGATGTTAATAGGCTGCGAGAATGGTTTGAAAACGATGACATTATCATTGTGGAACGTGGTTATCGTGATTCCCTACCGCTTCTTGAAAATCTTGGTATTAACCATAAAATGCTATTTCTGTTAGTTCGTGGATGAAGGCATTTGATGCAGAAGAAGCAAATGACTCAGGATTGATCGTTAAGAGAAGGTGGATCTTAGAGGCACGAAATGGCCACATAAAATCTGTTTTTAAGTTCTTCGGAAATCTCATGAATATGAACCATGTTATTAACATCGGAAATTTTTACCGTATGCTAGGGCGATCCTCAACAAGTATTGTCCTTGCATATAGATGGCTGAAGCGACCGTAGACTTAGCCCAAATAATGTTACGAAAATCACGTGAACCCAACGTCGCCCAGGCAGAGAGCGAATGGAAGATTTGGAGTTGGACGAACTAGTCGATGAACCGGGTTTAATCAGAGTGCGAGTGTATTCTCGTTTCAGACGCGCAACGAAATATCAGACCTGGATATCCTATGTAGAAGAAAACTTGGTTGAAGCAGCCGATGATCAAGAGCTACAGCTGGATGAAGTACAAAAAATAAACGAATATTGGGGTACTACTGTGCTTGCAAAACTGAGGCCAGGGCAGTCGGATTATGTGCATATTGTAGCAAGCATGTTATGGTATTCAGGATACGCGTGCATCTATGATTAATAATATTGTGAATGCGGGTCAAAGGGAACAGCAGAATGATATACCAAAACTCGTCTTGTTTGAGCAAACTAATTCTCATTGTTGTCTTTACTGACCAGAACGTCATCCAGTACGAAACCATGCACTAATGTTGCTATAAATGGTTTAGGCATTAACTGGCTGGAGAATACTCCGGTATTGCCTTAATTGGCAGAATCGTGCACTGACATCGTGTTAATATTGTCTTGATTACCCGGATTTCTTTTCTAAATTGAATGGGCAGAGAGTTGGGCATGACATAAATATTATCTATCAGGAAGCCCTGAGCTATAAAATATTAAAGAGACAGCGAGTTCGGCATCATTCCTGATCGTGGTGCCAAACAGTCCTAGAGGGCCCGTGGAACTCCTCTAGTGTGCATGAAACATTAACTTTGGTACAACACCACGAAAAAGTATCCCTTTCTCGACATTAAGACATAGATACTATTATTGGGGGAATGCTAAACTGCAAAATATCAAAGGGACAGAGAGTTCGGCATGATCCCTGAGCGTGGTGTCAAACAGCCCTCGAGAGTCAGTGTAACTCTTGTCAGCTGCATGAAAAGCGACATACGATGCAACACCGATGAAAAAGTATCCTTTTCTCGACCTTTAGACATGAATATTATTGTTTGGGGAGTTCCAAACTACAAAATTATTAACGGACACATAGTTCGGAATGACCCCTAAGCATGGTGCCAAACAGTCCTAGAAGGGCCGTGGAACTCCTTGAGTGTACAGGAAACGTTAACTTTGGTACAACACGTACGAAAAACTATCCTTTTCTCGATATTCAGGCATGGATATTATTGTTTGGGAGGTTCCAAACTACAAAATATAAAAGGAACAGAGAGTTCGGCATGATCCCTGAGCGTAGGGCCAAACAGGATTTAAGAGTCCGTGGAACTTCTCTCGCAACCATGAAAAGTGATATTTGGTCCCTCCTATCTCGAAACCTGGCATTTTTTTACCCAGTGTCTAAGGCTGTATTTGATCAGGATATTATAAACTACATTATACTACAGTTTCAGCCAATTTGGCCATGATCATATTTTTCATAGATGTGTATGGGATCCTTTTGCAAGTTCAGAAAAATTATTGGGATCGATAACATACCGCACAGCACATAATTTTTAGCGATTCGGCACTTTAGATTATTTAATAGTTATTCACGAAAGCATGATCACATTACACCGTAAAGCAAAGAACAATCGTAATATTAAAGTAAAGATTTCAAGGCTATTTTAAAGCACAAAAATAAATAGCAGGATAATTTACCCAAGGAGTTAAAAGAACAAAAATAAATTTTTGAAATAATAAGATAAAAAAAGACGCTTAGCTAAACCATTAATGGAAAACCTTATAAAAAAACCTTATAAAAACCTTATACAATCTAGGGTCAGTCGAAGACGGGAACACGTGTTCACACGACTAGTGTACAGAAACGAAGATACCGATTTTCGCGGTTACTGGCGTATATTAGAGACGGGAGGAATCACCTAATTATGGGAAAAAGGCTGATGGGTACAACTTGATTTCTGTTATTCGCAACAACCCAGAGAAAGATAGCCGACGAGATCCGCTTACTATTTGTCCATACTATCGTCTCTTGCTTCCATTGTTAGTCTTTTATTAGCCGCTGTTGAGGAAGGGAGAGATTCCGAACTGCTTTCTTTGAGAAGTAACGAAAGGCAAGGGTCGTTCCCTCGATGCCAGGGTCGGCTGTATTCCGGTGCTGAGGTGGAGGACCAGGAGTCCCTTATCCTTATTACAGATGCGAAGTACGCGTCACGGTGCTCCCGATTAAGAGAAAACAAAAACAAAAACGGCGTAAAAAGCCAAGAGACGCCTCCTTATCACAACATAGAAATTTCCATTCGTTAATAACTTTTAGGCGACATTGCCTATCCTTTTGTAAAATTTAGGTGGTAACCGGATCGGTCTATCCTTACCAGGAACGTGCCTTGGATATAAGATAACCAAAAGAAATAACCCATATTATCCTTTATGAGCAGACTCAGCCATTCTACTCAGGATGTCAAAAGGATTAGCGATAAAAGATATCCGGAATTTTATGTGGGGTCTTGAGACGTGAAGATCTGCTGAAGGTGATGGTTGGAGTGGATCTAATCGATCCTTTGTCTCGATGAAGCAACTCTGCGTGGCTCTCGCTCGAGACGGCGGAATTGGGAAATTAAACAAAAGTAAAAAAATTAAGACAGCCCTACTTCCTTAAATTTAGCGCTACGAACATGAAAAAAAGACTAGGAAAACAACAAAATAAGACATAAAATAAAACAAAAGAGATGAGTGTCGAATTTTATTACTCTTCGTTTAGACACGAGAGCTTTTATTAAGAGTTAATTTATGCAAACTAGAATTTATGAGTTAAAGAAAATCGTCAATGTCACATTGCTTGTCTACCTAGAGACCTACTACCTAAAATATTATTAATACCAACTTGTGTCATTGTTAGCAGCTTACACCGAAGACGCGGCCCTACCCCTAAACATCTTAACCTCTGAAAAACTGCTGTTGGTCGAATACGATAAAAAATTCTGCACTTACTTAAAACTATCAGTTGTGGTTACTTGCTAAATATCTAAAGTAATTAACTATACATATAATTATACATATAATTTCTATTATATAAAAATAAAAATGATTTTTTTATTATAAAAGAAGGACTAAGGAACAATATCATCGAAAACCTAAAAGAATGCATTTTTGACCTTACAGCCTTTTCTGCCTGAGACAAATATAAACCAAATTTAATTAACAACTTTATTCATTAATATTACTAAATTATTAATTTTTATAATAATAATAAATATTAAAAAATTGATCAATAAACAAACGTTAATAAAGAATAAATATAATAAATAATAATTAAATAATATAAATCTCGAAGAACAAATAACTCCAAGATTTAATAAATTATTTCATAAACATTTTATTGATATTATTAGAAAAAATTATATCCAATCAATTATTCAAAAAACATTAGTAAATCTTTAAAATTAAAATAAATAAATTTTTGTTTTAAACCACGCTTTTATTTTTGTCATTAAAAGAATAAAAATTGAATATTTATGCGAAAAAATCAAAAATATAAAAATAAATTTTAAATTAACTAAAAAGTATAAAAAAATTCATCCCAGTCGAATGCAGTTTTATAACCCCATGCAAATTCATAATCTTATAAACGGCACTACAAAAGTTATTCCCCAAAAAAAAACGTGGGGTGCCTGCAATACAATTTTAGTGCATGAATAGTTTGTCTGAACCGTCTTGTGAATAATTTAAACGATAAATACTCTTACAGTTATTACTTATATCTATAGCAGGCGCCCTACGTTTTTCGTGGGAAAGAACTTTTCTAGTAAATTTTATCAAAATATGAACTTGCATGGGATTAAAAAACTGCATTCTACTAGGATTAATTATTTTATAATTTTTAATTAATTTAAAACTTATTTTAAAAAATTCTATTTTTTCGAAAAAGTATGCCATTTTAATTATTTTCATAACGAAAGATAAAACGTGGTTAAAATTTTTTTTTTGAATCTTAATTATGTTCTACTTTTTATTCTGGTATGCACGAAATTTAGCAATCAGCATTAGTCATCTCGATTGAATATTCATAAAAATTAAGCATCTATTAGATTTAATTCATTTTGTTTTTCACTAATTCACGTCTACCTTCGTACGAGTGAGCCAGCGTTCATAAGTATACTATATATATATATATATATATATATATATATATACCTATATATATTGTATACTGCTGTGTGGAAGAAAAAAATAACGAATGAGAGATAAAGGAATACAAAATAACTTCTATTCCCACTACACTACTCTCCCTTCCATTATGTGGTATATCTACACAAAGGTACGCGCTGCGCATCTCTCTTTCTCTCTTTCGCTGTTACAGAAATATGATCTTATTGTTGAATCTTATGTTTCTTAAAAGTGTCATGTTTGATATTGCGTTGTTTAACTTTTTGATTACTTTAATTTTCTTCACTTTCAAAACTACGGAACCATAGTATTATTGTAACCATTAAACACGAGGAACCATGTTACATTAAATTTCGATATTTCTAAATTCTGTGTGAATTTTCAAGTCTTTTTCAACCGTGGAACCATGGAACCACGGTATTTTGTTCATGAGTATATATTTGACATATTAATATTTTATTCAAGTCACGAAATGATATTTTATCAAGTTTCTATAAACCTTGAAACTATTGAGTTTAGCATCATATAAAATTTGAACTGATCCTCGGCCCCCCCCCCCCCCCCCCCCCGCTTTTTTTTGTCTGGCCCCCCCCCGCCGCCCGTTGCCGGTGGCCTCGATGAGCGTTCTGCGTCGCCGCGCCGCGGCGGCGTGCGC
>JAAAKG020154847.1:0-30579 GCA_010014905.2 Druon quercuslanigerum | reverse complement strand
TTGTTACATTTTGATTGTGGATCACTATTCCAAATGATGTCACATAAGTGCTGATTTTTTATTCTTTATTCCATGTTTAAAAATACTTCGAAGGATTCCCTCAATATCTCCGTAGAAACGTGCAGTCCATTTGTGAACGTCTTTCATGAAACAAAATAAAACAAAGGCAGAAAAATAAATCAACAACGACTTGAAGTTGCTCCTGATACCAAAAACAATTTATCTGTAGCTGCAGCAACTTCAAGTCGTTCCTGATTTTGTTTGCTTCATTTATTTTATTTTATTTCAAGCAAGATTTATTTTAAAGTCGTGTTTGCCAAGACATTTTCAGTTCATTCTGCAAAAAAATGTAGCCTATTAAAAAAAATTGTAAAAATTTGCATTGGTTCATAAATTTAAAAAAAAATAATTACGAGTTTCTGTCACTATTAAAAATATGTCAGCAAAGTGTCTTTTGCAAGACATTTTGCATTGATTCCATACAAAAAATCAGAGCTATTCATGAAAAAATGGCCAAAATGTGGATTTGTTTATAAAAATTGTTTAAATAATTGGCAATTATTATCTATTCCTAACTTATTGTAAGTGCACATCATTATATGTGATACTTTATACACAAGCTATGGGTTAAAATTAGATATCATTGCGAATCACGAAAAAATGACTTTTGTGAATTAATTTGTTCATAACATTATTAAAATTTTTTGTAGTTACTCTAACCCACTGGAAATTATCTTTAGTTACTTATTTAGTTGATTTATGACCCTTTTTAATGAATTTGAAAGTCTTAGAAAAAATGGTATCACGGAAAAGTTTAGCAGTTCCGCAGGTACTTGCTATAGCTGGAAGCCTTACGGTCATTTCTAAAAAAAAACATCAAAATCCGTTAAGAATTGTACTGTCGGCCGATTTTTGTCCAAAAAGGTGCTTTTTTCCACTATGCGCCGCTCGGTGGGGCTGAAAATGAGGAAAAGTATCAACCTTCGCACTACGAATTGGCAGTCGATAAATTCGTAGTCTGAAGACGAGCTTCCGAAGTCGCATTTCCATTGCGGGGTTTGGAAAAATAACGATGTTTGGACAAAATAAGTTATTTCTACAAGAAACTAAAATGCTAAGAAAATTTTTAATCAATTATTTCTAACAATAAAATGAGTTATGTAATCAAATATTCATGTTCTTTAGGTTAATCTACATTACTTTTAAACAATAGCGAGAAAATCTGTTAATTTCTTCTGAAGAAAACATAAAAATAGTTTCACGATTTTCTTCAGACTTCCTATCTTGTATCATTCTATTTAGCTTCAAAAAGGCAAATCAAATTTTTATATGAATAGTGTAACAGTTTAGGAGTATAATGCACAAATGCAGACAGGTTAAAGCTATTTCGATCCGTTATAATCTTACTTTTTTCGAATGGAACCAACAGCCGTGAAAAATGCAATTCGGACGATTTTTACGTACTTCTTTTATCACGGCTGCTTCGAAGTCGGCCATGAAATTTTCTAGTCCACATTGTAAATTTGGACAAAATTCAAAAAGTTTCTGCAAGAGAGAATCGTACAGTGCTGAAGTTCGTCTTTACATTGAAACAAAAACTGTTCACGGCCTACAATGAATTTGCAAACGGTTTGATCACATATGAATCTTTGCCTAAGCTTTGTAGAGGGTCATCCATAAATTACATAAGGGTTATTTTTTAAGTTTAAAACCCCTTTCTCTTCAAAGGGCTTCTTGTACAATTAATGTACATGTAACTTCAACATGGAAGAATGATTTTCCATCCCCCACCCCCTTCTGATATTCTTCAGTAACTTATGGATGGCCCATATAATTAGATAGTATTTCGGATAGTAGCAACCAAAGTGCCAAAGTAATATAGGAGGTCGTCTGATTTTGTTTTGTCATTTTAATTAAATTATTCACGTAATATAATACAAAAAGTGAACGAAAAAATTGGCATTTTCCCTGAAAGTGCACTTAGAGAAAAAGTTTTCTTAAACTAAAACCATTGTCCTCTTGCATGTTTTGCTTTAAACCATATGAATGTTTGTTTAGATGAACAGAATTCTCTGTCTCGAAGGTTAGATGTTTTTAACTCAATTCATCCCTCCCAACCCAACTCACCTACTACGCTTCCACCCTTATATTCCACTCACACCTTCCACACAAACTTCGTAAAATCTTCTTACCACCTGTCACTACACACTTTCTCACTACCGCCATCAAAATGCAAGGCCCAGTAGGCCTGTTTACATAACAACTGATTTTAATTAATATCATCTAATTGATGAATCTATTGATCATCTATTGATCAATTTATATCAATAATATTAATATCATTAATATTAACGTGTCAGTTTTTTTACGGTGAGTAAATAAATGTATGTCATCATCTCTTTTCCGATAATAACTGATTAAGGATGTTTTCAATTTTTAGAATGCTTTGACTCTGCACAGTATATCAATCTATATCGAAAACATTATATTTACTTCGAAAGTTCCTGCCAGGAACTCCTTCTTAGCGCTGTTTAACTCTTTCATCAATTTTTTTCTAGAGAAAATTATAGCGGTACTTTCTCCAACTGAGACAACTACCTGCATCATGGTTGACATTGAGCACATAGTAAGAAGCAATTAAGAAACATTGTATAGGGAGGTAGCTTGCTTCCATCCCCTTTTTCTTCAGCCTGTTTTTCAGGACCATAAGCAAGGCACGTTGGTCTACCACTATTGCAAAATCTATAGCTAACAATTCACTGATATTTATTTGTTTTCGTAAAGTGAAGAGTTCGAAATCTCACTTCAAAATTCAAGCGTTTTATTTTACACAAACCGCATTCAAATTGATATTCTTTCGCTCTGTATACATAATTCTATTCAAAAAGTAAAAACGTATACATAGATAAAAAATATCTAATTGTAAAATTTGTTAAGCAAAATAAACAATTCGAATTTTGAGGTTTAGACATTGAATCCAACGCACTTAATTATAGTCTCAAATTCATGTATAACTTTATAAAAATGAATAATTATGGATAATAAACATGATGTAGATTTAAACATGAATTATAAACAAATCAAATACTAATTCTTTATTCAATTTGGTGGTTAAGTTTCATGATTTTTATGTAATGATTTGAATGAATTAAGTGAATTAACTTACCTTCATCTTCAGTGCGGATATAAGAAATAATCTCACCAACGATTCGATGCTTTCGAACTCGCAATGTGCTTTTTGCTTTTGGCATTTTAATTTCGGTATGAGTAAAAAAAAGTATCAAAACACAAAACTTGACCTGTCAAACCCGTTAAATCTAACCTGACTAACCCGACGAGGTTCCTACCCGAGCCACACCATCTTGCGGCCACATATGGAAAATCCGATCGGGTCCAGATCGGAACTTGAAAACAAGTTGGGCAATTTCTGCACGGGAAGGGGATAAAATACGTTTTTTAAAAATCTTATTCAAAATCCTTATAAATGCTCATTAAATTCCCAAAGCACATAAATGTCAAGCATATTCTCCAGAATATTCTCATTCTCCGAGGACTTTAACTCTGAAGAACACTAGCCACGGTCATATAACGGTCCAATTATATTCGCCACGTACAGGGCAATTTTCTAAGAGTTTTTTTAAATACGCAATTAATAAATATGGAATCTTTTCATCAAAGCTGTATATATTTATACTCAGAGCAAAAATTTGGATTTAAATATTTTTTAATTGTTTAAATGCTTAACTTACTCTACCTATCGGTAAATTTGAAAGTTTATCCAGAATACCCATTTATTTTAAAAATTGCAAAGAAACTTCTAAAAATATTTTCAAATTTAATAGTAAAGAAAAAAGTACTTTTTTTTAGATGTCTTCTTACAAAAATTTTAATCCCTTAAGACCATGTGACGGGTCACGTGACCACATTCCTACTGTTGAGATTTACTTGTGTCGTAATTTACAATTTAGAACATCTGCCCCAAAAGCCTGTTTTCACCCACTTTTTAGGATAAATTTTACAATTCAATCTTCTTATTTTGAGTGCCCAAACTTCGAATTTTGCAACCTTTTCCAAATTTCTTTCAAATTTCAAATTCTATATTTTTATTGTTTGTAGGCGTTGGATCTTCTTCCCTTCGTCAATTTAGGGTCAAAATTCTGTATACCTAAGCTTAACGACGTTCGCCGTTCGAATTACTTTCGCTGCCGATGAAAGCCTCATCGGCTTTTTCCGTTTCACTTCGGAATTTGTAACGACTTAGGGTGCTAGATCTTTACTCCAACTTTCAAAATTTGTAAAATCCAAATTGTTCTCGAATTCTGCAACAGATCGACGAGTCAGTCGAGTTTCGAATACAATCTAACTACTTGCAGCGTGCCCTGTAATTCTCTCGGCTCAAATTTGTATCACTTCACAAATTTTTCCAATAATTACGTTCCAATTTAAATTAAATAATTTTTATGCTCTGAACTGTTTGATTTATTTAATTTTACCTTCTAATCGTTTTAAGATCTCGTCACCTTAACTAAAAATCTCTTTGGTACGGCTCTCTTCGAATAAAGAAAATTCCGGGTAAGCAGCACGACGACAAATTACAAAACGCAACATTTTTTGGTCCTTCGAAACCCGGATGGTGAGTTTTTAACGAATAACTAATTCACATCCAGCTACCGGTGACTATCGAAATTAAACACAATCTCTATACGTACAAGTGAAATCTATAAACTATATTATGGTGAAGTGGTCGCTTGTTGTGAACGTGGACATTTAAGTGACTTAAATAAACTAGACAAAAACACAGTGATTTGAAACGAAAGCATCGCTAAAGTCAACGTAGACACTTTATTAAATCAAATGAACTGAAAACACAGTGAAGTGAAACGAAAGCATCGCTTAAAGTGAAACTTTAGTGAATATAAATAAACTATAAAACACAGTGAAACTCAAAAACGTGAAATCAGCGCTTAAAGTGAACATGAAAACTAGTGTATTTAAAAGAAAAACTTCAAACCTCAGAGAATAAAAATAACTTAAAATCATGGAGCAAGTGAACGAAAACACTTGAAAAATCTGATGCAGAATCATCAGGTAGAACGAACGAGCTGACTTCAATTATCAGAGACTGCGTTTCATCTCTAAAATTGCCCTTTAGACCGTTCTCCAAGAACTTCAAACTGGTGAGTCTCGCATGCCTGTTTTAAGAGTTATATATCTTATTGAAACGTGATCAATCCTTTTCCCATTTCTTTGATTTTCTCTTCAATTGATCTCAGTTGTGTCTTAAAATGGCAGACAACAAGCGAATCAAGCACCTACACTGGCTTCGGGGAGCATTAAAAGCGAAGTTAACGGTCCTGGACAAATTTTTTTAAAAAACTTATAGCAGGCATAGATCTTATAAAGTTAAAAGGTAAACTTACTGATGCTGATCGAGTCAAAACAGATTTTGAAATCACGCAAAATGAAATAGAGTCACTAGTTAATGACACAGAAATCGATTCCAAATAGGTGGAAAGAATTGAATTTGAGGAAAGACTTTCTTGTTTAACTGCTCAGGCAGAACGAATTCTCAAAGAAAAGAAACCCGTAATTCTAAATAATTTTCACGCATCATCGTCCCGCGAATCTGATAGAATCGGGAGCAATTCAAACCCAGCTTTAGCGGTACTTATGAAAAGTCGCCAGGTTTCAGTGGCACTTTCAAATCATCTGTCGATAACGATAACAGGTTTACTAATTCTCAAAAATTGGTATATCTTCGATCGTGTCTACCGGGAAAAGCTGCGGATAAAATTGAATCGTTTGAAACTACTGATGCTAACTATCAAGTAGCGTGGCATATTTGAGAGAAGTATTATAACGAACTTGTGTCCGTTATTAATAATCATGTGAAAGATTTTTTTGATTTGTCACATTGTCAAAACCTTTCAGCAAACTCATTAGGCGCTCTCTTAAATCTGGTTACAAAATGCTATCGAGCCTTAGAAACCTTGAAGAAACCATTTTTAGAAGCATTTCCCATTTTTGCGATTACTTCAAAACTTGATCCACAAACGCGCCTATAATGGAAAGAGCATATTCAAGGCAATTATTCCCCAAGAATGGAATTATTGCTTAAATTTTTACAGTGTCGCAAAAAATTACTAGAGAATAATAAATCTCACACGCGAAACGAAAAAGGTAAAAAAAACGTATCAGATCGAAACGATAGACATTATCCCAAAAACAATCAACAGTTCAATCAATCACATACTAATCGTGCAATGTCGTATGCAACCCGATATCAAGCGGTTTGCAATGTCTGTAAAGGTTCACATTTTACGCAAAAATGTGAAAAATTTCTAAATGCTAACTTAAAAGAACGTACGGGTATCGTGAAAAATCTGTAACTTTGTTTCAATTGTCTTAGAACTAACCATGTGGTAGAAAATTGTAAAGAGACGTCGAGTAAAACGTGTAATAAGAAACACCATACACTTTTTCATCGAGAAAGTACTACACCACCATTCAATCCCGTTTAAATACCTTTTCTAGATATCTGACCTTTCTTACAACTCCGGTAATCAATTATTTTGCGCCTAACGAGCCGATAAATAAAAAGCAAACTCAAAATTCCATCCAATTTTCATCTTGCCGATCCAGAGTTTCATAAACCTAGAGAAATCGACGTTTTGATCGATTTTACAAACAAGGAAATTGGGATGGATTTTGGGCGGAAAAACATCAGAATCTTCATTTTCAAATGCAGTTACGTGTAATTTATTACTGAATCTTTTGAATCGAAATATAGAAAATTTTTGGAATTAGAGCACTGTCCTCAAGGAAGTCGGTTTTCAAAGGAAGACATCGCATGCTAAGAAAATTTTCAAGAACACACCGTTCGCGATCCAAATTCCGGGAAATATTGCGTAAAATTTCCACTCAAGGAAAACGAACCTGTTCTCGGTGAATCTTACTCAACTGCTTTAAAGCGCTTATACGCAACCGAGAGATCCTTTGATAAAAAACCGCAGCTTAAAGAACCTTATATCGAAAATCTAAATTCATACTTAAAAAGCGAACATATTTCTGAAATAAGCTCTGATTCAATTCAAGGCGGTTATTTCTTACCACATCACGCGGTTATCAAGAATTCTAGTCTCACGACGAAAGTGAGAGTAGTTTTTGATGCATCGTCAAAAACATCAAACGGGAAATCACTAAATGACTCACTTATAGTGGGTCCAAATATTCAAGAAAAGCCTTTGCCACTACTAATTCGTTTTAGATCACATGCTCACGCGTTAACTGCCGATATAGAGAAAATGTTCCGACAAATCGAAGTTCATTCGGACCATCGGAAATATCTCAAAGTCTTGTGGCGAGAAAATACCGATCAACCTGTAAAAATCTTCACACTGAATACAATCACTCTTGGGACTGGGCCCCCGTCATTTTTAGCTACAAGAACTCTTGTGCAGCTGGCAAACGATGAAGCATGCATCTATTGCTCTTAAGGAAGATTTTTACACGGACGATCTTGTATCGGGCGCGGAAACTCGCGAACAAGCAAAACAATTAATCAACAATTTAATTAAAATCACTCAAAAAGCAGGCATGTATCTTAGGCAATGGGCTTCTGTCAGATATGGTCAATACCGTGACTAAAAGATCGATACTCTGTCAAATAGCTCAACTTTTCGACCCTCTCGGATTATTAGGTCTGGTTGTCGTGAAAGCGAAAATCACAATGCAATCACTCTGGAAAATAGAATTAGATTGGGATCAGAATGTTCTATCTCCACTGAAAGAAGACTGGGTCGAATTTTTGGAATAATTAATTTTCCTAGAAAAATTAACTACTCAAAGAAAGATAATGGGTAATGATTACGCTAGCTTACAAATACATGGTTCTTGTGACGCTAGTAAAAAGGCTTATGGAGCCTGTATTTATATCAGATCTATCGACAACGGTGGCGTAATCACCACTCAATTAATGTGCTCAAAATAAAGGGTCGCCCCTTTAGATGTCAAAGACGTATGTCGAATGGAACTATGCTCTCCTCTTTTACTAGTGAATTTATTCTCAACAGTACATCAAGCTCTGCGTCGATTAATAATACATAGAACTATTTTTTGGTCCGATTCAATGATTGCATTGAATTGGATCAAAAAGGCTTCTCACACTCTACCGACCTTTGAAGCAAATCGTGTCGCTAAAATTCAAGCACTATCAATACCTCATCAGTGGCGGCACGTAGCTACCGAACAGAATCCCGCGGATCGCGTATCGCAAGGCCTATCACCAAAAGAGAAAATAGACAACTTTTTTTGGCTGAATGGTATATGGTATGGATATTTCGGGTTATCTTACTTCGATTGACCTTCAAAGGACACATACATGCATAGTAAAAATCGTTCAGAGTCAAGCATTTTTAAACGAGACAAAAATGCTGGAATCGAAAGAAAGACTCAAGCGAAATTTAACTGCAGTGGCACCCTTTTTAGACGATGAGGTCATACTCAGGGTCGGAGGTCGACTATGTCAATTTGATCTCAGTTACTCATGAAAACATCCAATCCTTTTGCCCCCAAATCACATCATAACTAATCTCATTATACGCAAGAAACATTTAAATCTCTTACATGCAGGCACACAAGCTACGCATAACACCACTCGCGAGCTCTACTGGATCGTAAACAGGACAAATTCAGTCAAGAACATAATTCAACAATGTGTCACGTGCTATCGCGCAAAACCACCACAAACCCCAAACTATATCATGGGAGATCTACGAAAAAGTCGCACAATCTTCAAAAGGGCTTTCTTGCAATCTGGAATCGATTTCTGCGGTCCGTTTTACATTAGAGAAAGAAATTTCAAAATCGAAAGAGAGTCAAGATCTATGTTTGCATTTTTGTATGTTTCGCGGCAAAAGCTGCACACATTGAAATCGTCAGCGATTTAACCTGAGAAGCTTTTGTAGCTTGTTTGAGTAGATTTTTTTCAAGACGAGGGAAAAGTACAGATCTGTATTGCGATAACGCGACCAACTTACTAGGGGCAAAAACGAACTTGCAAAAATTTCAGAATTTTTGAGATCTCAAGGAGTTAATGCAACGATTACTCGTGTACTTGCAAATCATCCTATCAATTGGAATTTTATACCCCCGCGTTCACCTCACTTTGGTGAACTTTGGGAAGCTGCTGTTAAATCGCTTAAATATCATCTGGTACGCGATATCGGTAATCAACTTCTAACCTATGAGCAATTTACCAAACTCGCAATTGAGATCGAGGTAGTCCTAAACTCTTGACCTTTAGCAACACTCCCTTCAGATCCAAACGACCTATCAGCCTTATCTCCTGGTCACTTTCTCATAGGTGACTCTTTGGCAGGTGTGCCAGAACACAACTTGACGGACTTACCGACAGCTCGGCTCTCGTCCTGGCAGCAGGTCCAACAAATGAAACAGCACTTTTGGACTCGCTGGAGTAAGGAGTATCTTAACCTTCGGGCGAGCGCTACCGCGGCAATTTGGCCGTCATTTTATTAAAAACCATCTTGCATAGCCAAAAATAATCACAGCGCAGTGGGACCTACAGCTATTCTCTAGTTACTATATAAGACAACAGATGGACACAAGTATTTGAGTTTTATATTTTTCAAATTTTTTTATATAATTAAAAAAGTTTTGAATAAAATTAATTCGTTTCACCTAATATTTATTGTTGTGTACCTTATTTGTGTTTTCCTTACATGAAAAATCGATGATCAATGGTGTACACATGCAC
This sequence comes from Druon quercuslanigerum, assembly GCA_010014905.2. Classification (NCBI taxonomy): domain Eukaryota; kingdom Metazoa; phylum Arthropoda; class Insecta; order Hymenoptera; family Cynipidae; genus Druon; species Druon quercuslanigerum. The sequence goes on along the minus strand of JAAAKG020154847.1, from coordinate 20,804 downwards.
TTATGCCATAGAAAAGTTATGTTATATGGAGATGGCCAAATTGCCGTCGTGCGCCCAACGGTGTCAGCTCAAATAGCGCGCCCGCCGGATGGTTAACGAATTAACTATTTGAAAAAAGTGGCATCAAGGTGCTACTAAGGACATTAAAATCGGTCAGATTGTAATGCTTTGTGAAAACAAACTCCCTCCTATGCAATGGAGCCTTGGACGTGTTATCGCAACACGCCCAGGAGCTGATGACACCGTTCGGGTGGTCACAGTAAAGACCGCTTTGGGCGAATACAATCGCAGTGTCAAACAGATTTCTTCACTACTGATTGAAATTTAATCTTAATTCTATATGTATTTCTGATTTTTGTGTATCATAATTACAAAACCTTGTTTTTCTTCATCAACTACGATATGTTTTGTAATCCTATGTACTTCTGTACTATTAATCATATGCTTATAAACTCTAAATGTATTATCCAAATCTTATCTCATATGAAACTATAATTTTATGTCTGCCCTGAAACGTGTTTTCACCCACTTTCTAGAATAAATTTTACAATTTAATCTTCTTACTTTGAGTGCCCAAACGTCGAAGCCTTTTCGGCTTTTTCCGTGTCGCAGTCGAAAACAATGGACGAAATGCATGGGATTCGGTCTATATTTGCCCTATTTTGCTAATATCCTCGTAAAAACCAATTTTTTCTGTATAACTGTATTTCAAAAATACTCTTAATATTTTAATTACTATTTAATGAAATATTAAAATGATAATTATTATTAATTACAAAGATTTTACAGAAATAAAGTTTTGTTGCATCCCTGCTAGAAATTACAGTCCGAAGCTTTGCAGATCTTTCAGATCCTTTCCGAAATCTGCATCCGAAATTCTATTCGAAACTGAGAGTGAATGAAAGAATGCATGTGAAAAAATGGTAAATTGGAGGACAAAAACAGTGGAAGAATAAGGAAACGGAAGTCGCCTAGATTAGAAACGTAAAGAGTGTGAGTAATGGATATGTAACTGCATAAGTAGACTAAGATGCGTTTGCGATCTCATTCTCTCTCTCTCTCGCTTGCACTTGCACTCTCGCTATCGACCGTTCGCTCGACTTAAGCAACTAGATAGATATAAGACTTTATGTAAATAGTTGTAAATATTTGTAAATTTAAGGTTGAAATTTTCTTTTTGTTGTTTAATATGTAAGCGGAAATATTGTAAGGAATGGAAGTCATGTAAACCCTTAGGGGACACATTATGAATAAAGAAGAAGAAGCTTACTTTGGATGGTTTCAGATTAATTGCCAAACCAGAATTTTTATTATAAATTGAAAATGTACATTCATACTTGAGTTCAGCGCCCCATAATGTTAAACTGGTGCAATTTGGTATGTTTCAGTTGTCGTTCCTTGTAATGGCGGATAGAATAAAAGAATTCAAGTCAAAAAGTCCCAAGACATTTTTGGGCCCGGTGCGTATTTTGGGTACTACAGGGCATTGAAAATACATGTATGTGAACAGTTAGTTGCAAGTGTGCGTGTTGCACCGAATAGCAATATCTCCTACAGCCGTAACTTTACCTTGCTTCAAGCAGTCAAAACAAAAAAACAAATGGAATATATTTGCCTGTTTAAATCGGGTGGGCTCGAGTCCGATCGAACCGTAAAATAACTTTGCAAGAGAATTAATTTGTATATTTAAACATTTTCTTGATAAAACAATGGCTCACTGAAATTCGGTGCATGGAAAAAATGTTAATGTATGCCAGGTTCACCGAAATTTGGTGAGCGTAGCGCAAATAATTTCATTTAGCCAAGATAATTCGCATATTATTGCAAATAATCAATGACTGTCCAAACTATTAAACCTGATTCATGTAAAATTCAATGAAATTAATTGATTTCTCTGAATTCTTCTGAAAGCATGGAATTCTCTTCAACTATTTTCAAAGTCATCACCTTTGGTCATCGGTTTAACTACTCGTGAATAAGGATTTACACGTTTTTTGAATTCTGAAGAATTCTGTAGAAGTCTTTGAATTCGGTTGAAACCTTTAAGAACTTTTTAGAATTCCCTTAAAATCTTTAGAATTCACGTTTTATTGTTGTAAATCCCTTCAAGCCATTTGAATTCTGTAGAATTCTCTCGATTCCCTAGATTACACGTGTAATCTTTTGAATTCCCTTAAAGATTTTTAAGAATTCTCCTGAAATACTTAGGATGTAACTTGATTTATTTTTCATTTTCTAAATTCTTCTCAAAACATGAAACTTTTTCAACTTTTTTTAAATTTAGCAACTTTGGTTGACGAATGAAAAGATACTGGATTATGATGCACACGTTTTTCTTAAATTGTGCATAATTCTGTAGGAGTATTTAAATTCAATTTAAATCTTTTGAATCTTCTAACACTTTTTTTAATTCTCTTGAAATCATTAGAATTCAGGTTGAATTATGGTAGATTCCTTCAAATTTTGAATTCTGCAGAATACACTCGATTTCTTAGACTTCACGTATAATTTGGATTCACACGTTTTTGTTTAATTTTACAGAATCCTTTGTGAATATTTGAATTGACTTGGAATCATTTGTATTCTTTTAAAGGTTTTTTGAATTTTCGTGAAATATCTAGAGTATACGTTAAATTATTTAAAATTCTTTAGAGTCTTTTAAATTCTGCAGAATTCTATCGATTTCTTAGAACTCAACCATAATCTTTTGAATTCTCTTGAATAATTCATAGTATAAATTAATTTATTTTTAATTTTCTTAATTCTTCTGAAAACATGAAATTCTTTTGAACTATTTCCAAATAAATCAACTCTGATCGACGGTAACCTACAACTGAATTAGGATGCACTCGTTTTTTCTTAATTCTGCAGAATTCAAAAGGCTTGAAGGGATTTACGACAATTAAACGTGAATTCTAATGATTTAAAGGGAATTCTAAAAAGTTCTTAAAGGTTTCAACTGAATTCAATGACTTGTACAGAATTATTTGGAATTCAAAAAACGTGTAAATCCTTATTCATAAGTTGGAAACAGTTGAAGAGAATTCCATGCTTTCAGAATAATTGAGAGAACTCAATACATTTGATTGAATTTTACATGAATCAGGGTTAATAGTTTGGACGGTCATTGATTGTTTGCAATAATATGCGAATTATTTGGGCTCACTGAAATTATTTGCGCTACGCTCACCAAATTTCAGTGAACCTGACCTACATTTACATTTTTTCCATGCACCGAATTTCGGTGAGTCATTGTTTTATCTCGAAAATATATAAATATAACAATTATTTCTGTTTCAAAGGTACTTTACGGTTCGATCGAACTCGAGCCCACCCGATTTAAACAGGCAAATGCATTCCATTTGTTTTTTGTTTTGACTGCTCGAAGCAAGGTGAAGTTACCGCTGTAGGAGATATTGCTCTTCGGCGTCGCACGCACACTTGCAACTAACTGTTTACCTACATGCATTTTCAATGCCCCGGAGTACCCAAAATACGCATATATGTATATACATATATTGCCAATTATCTGTACTGAGGGCCAGTACTGGGCCAGCACTGCGCCGGTGAATAACTCCGACAGATTACAGAATTCTCCACCTGCGATTGAGTTTCCTTTTCGAATGAATAAATAATTCTTCTACCTACTGCCTCCTGTCGATGTGCTCGGATAAATTGCGAAATTTTAATTTCTCTTTCTTTCGTAGATGATGAAATACTTTCCCGGTAAAGGGAAAAATTCTGTAAAATGTTTCCTGAACGGCAGACTTTACTATCGGACAGCAGATAATGACCAAATATTTTACTGTGGCTATAGAAGCGACCCGTGCTACGCCAAAGTTAATGAATTGTATAATGGTAGCTTCAAAGAGATTGGCCAGCATATATGTGGTAACAGGCGAAGCGTTGAACCCGAATTAAAACAAGAGGTTTAAAAGGCGCTTGAAATCATGAGCCGAGAAAAAAATCGGAGTATGAGGCAGATCGTGGAAGATGTTAATTAACGGTAACTTTGCACTTTTTCATTATAGGGAAATATATTTTAGAGCTGTCGTTGCAAACTTTTCAGAAATATATTTGAAATTGCACACTGACAGAAATCGAATTTAAAGATCTGTTGATCATTGCAATAAGTCGGTTACTCCATAAAGATATATCAAGGACTTTACTTTCACGTCGTCTCTTCTTACAAATATTATTATGCAAGTATTAAGAATAAGAATCAAACAGTTTAGAATTAACTGTTGGCGCTAAAGCAAGGAATGGTTAGACTCTAACACTCTTTCTAACATAACGTTAGTTGAAACTGCAGAAAATTTAGATTCCGTCCGATTTATTTAAAACAAGTTTTATACATTGGAAACGGTAAAAGTCTCAAACTTTGTGTCGCGAAATTTGTTTTCAACGTAAAAAAATACATAAAATGTGTCAGCTCCAAAAAAGTCGAAGGGGATTGACCTTTTCTGCACTTCAACAGTAAAGTGCCCATTACATTCAAAAGCATTTTTCAGCATTTTTATTCGTAATTTATAATACAATAGGTTCTTATATTTCTATTTCTAGGTGAAATTTGAAGATTTTGAAGTTTTTATGGGTTCGGTGTCTATTCAAATAAAAAATACTGTAAGATCAACATCGTAGTAATATTTTGTTGGTGTGATTATATACGTTGTATTATAGTTCATGTTCATTTCGCAACATTCTTCAATTAGTTTCTGTTGCCTGACTAATTGATTTTTTTAAAAATTTGTTTGCAATTTTAATAATAATAATCTCAAGCAATAGTTCTTAATCATGTTGTTTTGATAAAAATTGATCGCAATGTAACTTAAAAAACGTAAAATTGTTGAAAATCATAGAAAACATTCTTTCAACAAATAATATGTTCATAATTTTTTAACATTTCTTACTTATATAATATTGGAACATTTTTAAATAATGTTACTCTATAAAATGTAGGCGAGTTCAACAATATTTCTATTATTGGAGCACCGGCACCATAAAATTATTAAGCAGAGTTTTTGTAACCAAACTTCAAGTGCTTCAATAGCGAAGTGGTTAGCGCCCACGGTAAAATATACTAGTTTAGGTACTTTAGGTAGGGTTCGAATCCTCGGTCAGGATGAATATTACAATTTCAATTGAAAATTAAATTTAATTAATTAATGTAATTAAATTGTTAAAATTTTTTTATTTTATACATTTTTTTTTAATTAATTTTTTTCAAAGGTTGGGCCGGCATCATCTTAATAGATGGCCTAAATATTAGACCAAATGTCGATATGACGTGGACAAGCTAAAGGCGGTTGACCATTATATCATTTAGCTGGTGAGTCTTACCAGTGGCGCACAAAGTTGGACCGACCGCCTGACGGTTGGCCCGACCTTGGGCCATATAGTATTATTTTGTATCATATTGTATTATACTGTATACTATTCTATGATATTATATCATACTGTATCGCATTGTGCCATATAGTATCGTGTCACTTCATATTAAATCATATTTCATCATGGTGTATTGCCTTCCGTCATATTACAACATATTGTATAATACTGTATCATTCTGCATCACATTGTATGTACTGTGACGTGTTCCACCATCCTGTCTCATACTGAATTCTGAATCCTGTATCATACTGTCTACGAAATTGTTGCATGATGTCTTTCTTGTAACATTATACTCTTCAAGGTCCAAGTCTCGTATTGCTTCATATTGAATCATATTTCATCATAGTGCATCGTCTTGCATCATATTATAATATATTGTATAATACTGCATCATTCTGCATCAAACTGTATGTTATTGTGCCGTATTCCATCGTATACATGTTATTATGTCACATTGTATGGTATTGTATCACACTGTATAATGCTGTACCATATTGTATACTATTGTACATACAGTCGTATATTTTTTTAAATTCACTCCCATTCCAACGACAATTTTCTACCGTTCCAAAAGAAGTTTCATTTCGAAAAAAGGTCCGCTATTGTCACGGCATTTTATTAGCCGCGTGAAGAAGGATGAGTTCCGATAAAGTTTTTTGGCAACGGTAAAAAGTGAAAAAATAAAATAGAAGATCTATAACTCCTGTTGATTGCTACTTAAAGATGAAGCGTTTGAAGTGTAGCAGTCAATTGGAAGACAAGAAGCAAATATTTACAAATTGAGAATAAGGTTGAAATAAAAGATGGAAAATATAATTCATGAATGAATTTTATTATTAATTTAAGCACTACTTAAACGCTTAAAGAGATAATGTAAATTTTTTATTCTTATTTTATACAAAATCGTAGTGTAATTGAGAAAAGAACGATTGAGAATGATAAAGTCAACGAGAATGATTAAAATACTATTTATACGTTTTCTCCCTAGCAGCCCGAGTGAACGGAAAGGACACTCTACAGAGTATCCTCATAGTATCCCGTCCGCATCATGCAACAAAAACTCAAAAAAAAACCAAAAAAAAAACCAGAAAGATCAACTTTGAAATTGGAGAAATTCGGATTCTACTTTGTTAAAATTCCTATTAGAGAGTTCACGGAGTAATAGCAATAGTTTTCTTTGCAACGGTAAAAGTTTAAAAAAATATAAGACGTGTAACGCCTGTTAACTGCTACTTATAGATGATGCGTTTGGAGTGTTGTAGTCAACAAGCGTTATACGTCTTCTACATTTTTTTAAACTTTTTAACGTTGCAAAAAAACTATGCCGATTACTCCGCGACTCTCTAATGGGAATTTTAACGTAGAATCCGAATTTCACCAATTTTAAAGTTGATCTTGCTGCTTTTTTTGGAGTTATTGTTTCATGATGCGGAAGGGGTACTATGCGAATACCATGAGGATACTCTGTAGAACATCCTTTCCGTTCACTCCGTCCGCTAGGGATGCCTAGAAAATTATGCATTTTCATGACATGTACTTTCATCATCTTATTTTACAAAACTTATGTCTCTTAATCACAGCACATTTCTTAATGGATATCGCGACTTTCTTATCTCTATGTTGCACGCTTTAAAAAATACTGTCAATTATTTATTTTTATTCGATAGAAAAGAATAGAACATTTAGAAAAAAGAACGATTGAGAACGATGAATTCAAAGGAGAATTGTAACAATACTCTTAATTCTAAAAACACGGAAAGTCTCCAAAAGAACATTCCAACCACGTCCGCGGAACGTGTAAAATATCCGCCCGTAAGGGAGGTGAAAATGGATGTCATTTTTAAGTTTTAAGAACCGCGTATACTAAACCCTAATATGATTTCCATATTACCCTCACAGCAATAAGATATACCGGGATATCCCACTTAATTCCATTTATCTCTCAGGTTGTCTCAGGGATAACCCGTCGGATATCCTAGAAGGTGGAAATTTGGATATCCCCAGGACATCCCTGGGACGTTACCGGGATATGTACACGTCCCAAGTATGATATAGAAAATCAATTTATATCGTACTTGGGACATTTGAATATCCGGTAAAGGTCTCAGGGATATCCTGGATATCCCTATTTCCGCCTTGCGGGATATCCGACGCGTTATCCCTGGGATATCCTGGGAGATAAATGGGATATCCCGATATATCTTATTGCTGTGAAGGTACAAACTAACGTGATATTTATTGTTAATAATAATAATAATAATAATAATAACGAAGAGTCTTCTGCAGGTACCAGTGGGACGTTCTAAAGGGGTGCACTTTTGACACGTTCTGGGGATGTTAGGTAATACCTTAAAAAATTTATTATTTAAAAATTATGCATCCGGAAAACATGAACTTTGATTAACTTATTTTACGAAACTGATGTTTCTTAAGCACAACAAGTTGAGTTTTTGAGTCTTATTCGACATAAAAGCGTAGATGATTTTAAAAATAGCGATTAAAAACGATGAATTTAAACGAGAATTATAAACATGTACTTTGATTAATTTATTTTGGGGAACTGATGTTTCTTAATCACTGCACGTTGAGTTTTTGAACCTTATTCGATACAAAAGCGTAGCTCATTTTAAAAATTAAGGATGGAAAACGATGAATTTAAGCGTGAATTATAAGCATGTTCTTTGACTAATTAAAACTATCAAAAGTCCCAATTTTATATGCAATGGTGAAAGGATTACTTTATCTGTTGGTATTAGACTCTACTTTATGATATTTTTGAATCCTGGAGTTAAATTTTCCCCACTGGGCCAATCCTTTCTCACATAATGTTCGGCTTGAGCTCGGCTGTCCCATTCACATAGAAAACATGGGTGTTTAGTGAAACCACTTTGTTCAGCTAATAAAATGGTCAATATTTTTAGATCTCCACATACTTTTCACTTGTGTTTAGCGTAATCTAATTTTTCGAGTAAAAAGCAAAGGTTGCGGTACTCCTCATTTAACACAATCGAATGACCAACAGGTATCGGAGCAAGATGTTTGCCATTGTGTAGCAAGACTGCTTTTAAACTACGCATTGCAGAATCTATAAATAGGCGCTAGTCTTTAGCTTCATAAGGAACATAATACTCATTGATTAGTCCTTTAATATTGTTCCAGTAAACTAAATTTTTTACGATTGTAAAATATTTTCTAAATTGGATATCTCTTTCGCGATAAAAAGTTATACGTGTTCCTGGAGCTAGGCAATTTTTCTCTTTTAATCTTGACGCCATTAGTTCAGAAATTTCTTTTAAAAGTCTAGCATCTCGAAGCAAGTCATTAAGCTCTTCTTGCGTGAACCCGTTGGGATTTTTATCAGTCTTGTCTTCTGATTCTTCTGTTACTCTCTTCAGCTTCAAGAATAGTAGGACAAGTTACAAATTCAACAGTTGCATAATAAATTGAAGATTTTGTCTTTCGGTTGTGTCCAAAAACTGTCGTTAAACAAGAATAGCAACCATTCTCATGATTTTTTGGTTCCCTCCAGATCACTGGAGAAGTAAATGTCTGCTTCTTTTGTTTACTAAGTTGCAATGAGCATCTTAAGCATATTGTTCTTGGAGTCCAATGATTGATCATTTCACTAGTTTCTATACCAAAAAAGTCCTGGTATCTATTTTTAAGTACATCTGTGAATATCTTTCTAAGTTTACTCACAACTTATTCTCCAGAAAGAACGCAGAAAGAGTCTACGAAATTGTGGCATGATGTCTCTTGTAACATTATACTCTTCAAGGTCCAAGTTATCCACCGATATAGAGTTGCGTTTGTTTGATGACGACGCCTGCGGGCCCGCTTTCTCACCCTGACCAGCCATCGATACTGGTGTTGCGACGCCTGGCGTCGTACTTTTTCGTGTGCCGACCATGATCAGTACTGCCAGATCCGTTATGTATAAATTCGGTATGAGTCGGTGAAAAAAGGGGGGATAGTATACACAAAAAACTGCGCAGTTCATAAAAGCGTGAAAAGTCTATATATTATAATTAAATATATCATTAAACATAATTCTATCGTTGGCGGCGGTGAGAAGCACGAGGAAAAGTGTTCCGACATAGAGGAAAGAAGCGTGAATATCAGGGAAACAAATGCCTCGCGATGGAGTGTGAATGTAGTCAACTACACTAAAGAAAAACAAATGCCTGATACTACAGTGCAATCGCTCGGGGCAATCTTCAGCGTTGACTAAATTCACACTGCATCACGAAGAATTTTTTGCCTGATATTCACGCTACTTTCCTGTATGTCGGAACAGAGAGACGTATACTGATAAATACCGATTTTTGTGAGCACTATCCCTACTACTTTTACCAACTCATAACGACTTTATAAGCAACAGAACGGCAGCACTGAACATGATCGGCACACGGAAGAGTTCGATGCAGGGGGTCGAAAGCCCAGTATCGGCGGCTGGTCAGGGTGAGAAAGCGGGCCCGCAGGCGTCGTCATCAAACGAACGCAGCTCTACATCGGTGGATAACTTGACCCTTGAAGATTATAATGTTACAAGAAAGACATCATGCAACAATTACGAAGACTCTTTCTGCGTTCTTTGTGGAAAATATGTTGTGAGTAAATATAGAAATATATTCACAGATGTACTTGAAAATAGATACCAGGACTTTTTTGGTATAGAAACTAGTTAAATGATCAATCCTTGGACTCCAAAAGCAATGTGCTTAAGATGCTTCTTGCAACTTAGTAAACAAAAGAAGCGGACATTTGCTTCTACAATGATCTGGCGGGAACCAAAGAATCATGAGAAGGTTTGCTATTTTTGTTTAACGAAAGCTTTTTGGCACAACCGAGAGACAAAGTCTTCGATTTTTTATGCTTGTCCTACCATTCTTAAAGCTGAGGAGAGTAAAAAAAGTAATGCTACTAGCGGCAAATATAAAAGTGCAATGGAATGTCCGATATCGAAACTGATGACGTCGTTGAGGATATACAGATGAACGATGAAACATCAGAAGAATCAGAAGACGAGACTGATAAAAATCCCAATGGGTTTACTCATGAAGAGCTGAATGACTATGAGTATAATGTTTCTTATGAAGCTATAGACTGGCGTCTATTTATAGATTCTTCAAGACATAGTTTAAAAGCAGTCTAGCTACATAATGGCAACCATCTTGCTCCGCTACCTGTTGGCCATTCGATTTTGTTTAATGAGGAGTATCACAACCTTCGTTTCGTACTCGCAAAATTAGATTACGCTAAACACAAGTAAAAAATATGTGGAGATTTAAAAATAATGACCATTTTATTAGGCCATTAAAGTGGTTTCACTAAACATCCATGTTTTCTATGTGAATGGGATAGCCGAGCTAGTGCTGAACATTATATAAAAAAGTTTTGGCCTAGTAGAGAAAATTTCACTCCAGGATCCAAAAATATCATAAAACAGAGCGTAATACCAACAGATAAAGTAATCCTGCCAGCACTGCATATAAAGTTCGGACTTGTAAAACAATTCGTAAAAGCAATTAATAATACGAAGAGGAAAGCTTTTATGTACGTAAATGAAGCAACCCCAATCATGAGAGGCGAGGTGACTCACGCAAATCAAGCACCCCGAAGGGAACAGAAGCCTGCTGCGTCCACGTCGTTCTTCCTGGGTGTCGCTAAATGTAGGTTATTACGTCGCAGGAAGTCTGGAGCTTCTTAAGCATTCGAATTTCTGCCAAACAAGAATTAAGTCTCGAGCATAAGTATCTGGATTACACGGCTATGGGGTTTTGGGATTATAGGATTCTGGACTTTTGGGGTTGTGGAGTTTTGAGGTATCAGGTTGTATGAAGTTATGCGGATGTGGAGTTATGAAATTTTATTCTACATGATTCGGAGTTATATTGTGACATGCAATTTTCTTGTGATACACTTCAGAGCTATCAAGCTTATGGGTTTTGAGGTTATGAAGAGGTGGACGTATGGAATTATAAAGCTAAAACTCCCCGACATGGAGGTTTCAGATTTGCGTCTAAGGTTTTTTGTTTTTTTGCCGTAATTTGAGTTTTTAGTTTATTGGGATTTATAATTATAATTATTATATAATAATTTATAAATAATAATATTATCTCATTATAATTTTTCCCAAAAACCACCCTTCCACGTAAACGTATGTAGCGGTTGATATTTTTACTCTTCGATGATATATAAGATGTTCCTCAAAAACTACCCCTAACTCGTACATACCCATCCCTCGCGATCAAAAAAGTTTTAAAAGTAGGGAAACCACCTGGAAAAATGTATAGATGATTATAATGCGAGGGAAATTTTCATGTGTCAAGTAATTAATGTGGAGCTTTTGGGAAACGTAATATATTTTATCGGAGAGCAAAAAGAGCAAAAAAACATCAACTAACAGTGGATTTTGAATTTTATTATTTTATTTCTTCTTTCATACATATAAATGTTCTGCTGCAAACGTTCACGTAGAAGGGTAGTTTTTGGGGAAAATTATAATGCGAGAGAAATTTTCAAGTGACATCTAAATAATTATGGAGCTCTAAATCATGTTTCATTGTTCAAGGCGGTTTTCCCACTATAAAAACGTTTTTGATCACGAGGGGAAGGTGCGTCTAACTCGGGGGTAGCTTTTGGGAAACGTAAAATATGTCATCGGAGAGAAAAAAAGAGAAAAAAACGTCAACTAACAGTGGTTTTCGAATTTTATTATTTTGATGCTGTTTTCATACACATAAATGTTCTGCTGCAAACGTTCATGTAGAAGGGTAATTTTTGGGGGAAATTATAATGAGAGGGAAATTTTCAAATGACAAGTAATTAATTTGGAGCGTTTTTACACTTTTAAAACTTTTTGATCAAGCGTGGTAGGTCTCTACGAGGTAGGGGTTTGTTTTGGGGAAAGTATTACATATCATCGGAGAGCAAGAAGAGATCACAAAAATAGCAACTAACAGTGATTTGTGAATTATATTATTTTAAATGCATTTTACATACATATATGAACTCCGCTCCATACACTCACGTGGAAGGTTAGTTTTTGGGGAAAATTATAATGGTAGAGAAATTTTCAAGTGACCGGTAAATAATTATAGAACTCTGAATTATCTTTAATTGTTCAAGCTGCTCTTTTTAACAAGACCATCGAAAAAAATTTCCGAGCGTTATAATTAGTAATAATTGAGTTATAAGGTGCGCGAGAAATCGGGCTTTCGCTCCAGAGCTCGTGATCCCGTGAAACACCTCCCACCACTCACCACTACATACCCGCGTCTCATAGGTCACGCTGATAGGATGCTGTATCTTTGCAGACACATCTATCGATAAGCAGGTTCTCCCGACATCCTGCTACGCCTTTCTTTGAGCCTCGTGGTTCCTACATTTCTGGCAACAGGTCCGATTGCCCGAACAATCTTATCATTTAGGATAGCTGTAAATGTCTTATACAGTGTGATCAGACGAGTGATTAGCCTGTAATTCCTTGTGTCAGCTAAGTTTCCCATTTTCGGTAGGAGTACTGTGCGCCCTTCCACCAATCACTCCGGAATTGGCTCTTACGATTTCAAATATGAGGTGAAAATACGGGCCAGATAGTGCTAAGTTGAAGGAAACTTCTTCCACCAGATGGTCTTGATACCATATGGTCCCGGAGCGGAATAGTTCTTTATACCTCTCAATACTTTTTTCACCTCCTCCATAGTGATGGTTGGGCATACTTGCTCAGGTGTTGTTATAAGAGCACCACTCAGCTCCTTGAAGCTATTTATGTTCTCTGAGCCTTCGTGAAGTCCATGTTGCAATTCGTTGACTTCTCTCCGAAAGACATCGACCTCCTCTGGTTTAGGCGGGTGGTCGACAGCAATTGGAGGGTCTTGGAAGAGTCGAGATAGGTCTGAAGAGAAAGTGTTTGTTTTCTCTGACCCACCTCTCTCTCCGCTCTAGACTTCTATTAGCGTCAGATAGTATCCATATTCTCTCAACAATATGTAAAATTCCTGTCAGATGATATATAGTCAATCACACACTGAATATATATACGGTGACGTATTTTAATCTATAATCCCAAATATTTTCTAAAAAACTTCATCTTTGACGAAATGGTTCGCACAAAGATCGACCAGGACCGAGGGAGACATTTGACTATACCTTCAATTTTGACCTTGAGGTCAATTTTCAAGTTCAAATGGAAGTAAGACCCGTTTCTTAAATGAGAATTTCTTTTTTTGACTGCGGATTTGGAAAGAGCGGGAAATTTGACGTCAAAAATTACCTGTGGAAAAATGGTTTTTGTGACCTTGAAAAGGTAAAAAATAAAGGTCAAATGTCTGAGAAACGACCAGATGCCCTTCTTCTAAATTGTCTTGGGTTTTCGAGGTAAACGAACGTTCAAGATGCTTCACAAAAGTCGATGAAATGTTAAGGTTGTGCATCAACTTGACTTGGATGTCAAGACGATTTTTCTTATATTGAACTCTATGCCTGGATGATTTTTTTTTTAGACTTCAGGCTGTGGATTGTTATCCCCCCCCCCCCAACACACCTAGGCAGTAACAGTTATTTAGAATAAGATGTAAAGACTGTGACTAGATAGTTACAAAAGTGACAATCTTGACAATGTTACTTCTCTGTGACTAGATACAAAAAAAGACACCTTGTCCTTCCTTTACTGGTTTGTGGATCAACATAAACAGCTGCTAGAACAGTTACAGCTCGTGCATCATTTTCGTTGTACTCATGATGTCAGCGTTCGCGAACAAGAACCCCATTGCGAGCTCTTTCAGTCAAAGTACTATAATTGTTAAATTAGTAGGATGTCTTCTGTCTGGAAACCGTTCAGCGTAAAGTCTTGATGCAGCAGCGTAGTTAACATGACATTCCCCCAAAAATTAGTATGATATGATATACATTTCTTTGGAAACTATAAAAATATCATAACAATTGACAACACCCATTTTTTCCCATTTTTAATTATTCAAATTACGAATATGAAATCGGCAGCATTTAGACTTTTGAAATAATAAAATTTTCCTGCATGAAGCTCTGAACAAGAGTATTATTTCAATAAACAAAAAAGCTTAACACCAAATCGTAATGAGGCCGGAAAGAAGCATCAATATCAGGGAAACAAATGCCTCGCGATTTACTCAACCACTCTAACTAAAAACAGATGCCTGCCACTACACTGCGATCGGTCAGGACGTACATACATCCTTTAAAGATGAATTATTTTATTTTACTTTATTTTATTTTTAATTTACAGTATCAAGAATTTTTAAATCTCTAAACTACCATGCTTACCACATTACTCTAACGCAAGCCTTAAGGTCACGCCGTTGTTTCTGGGTAACGTTACAATTAAGGACAAAGTGTTTGTTTTTTTTTGTAACTAGACACAGAGAAGTGACATTCTGAAGATTGTCACTATTGTAACTACGTAGTAACAGTCTTTACATCTTATCCAAAATGATTGTGATAACAATTCACAGCCTGAAGTCTACAAAAAAATTCATCCGGGCACATAGTTCAATCTAAGATAAATCGTCTTGACCATCAAGGTGATGTACACCTTAACATTTCATCGACTTTTGTAAAGCAACTTGAACGTTTTTTTACCCCGGAATACCAAGACAATTCAGAAAAGGGGCATCTGGTCATTTCTCAGACATTTGACCTTAATTTTTTACCTTTCCAAGGTCACAAAAACCATTTTTCCAAGGCCATTTTTGACGGGAAATATCTCGCTCTTTTCAAATCCGCAGTCAAAAATAGGGGTTCTCATTTAAGAAAAGGGTGTTACCTCCATTTGAACTTGAAAAATGACATAAAGGTCAAAAGTGATGGTACCATCAAATGCCCCCTCGGTCCTGGTCAACCTTTGCCCGAACTATTTCTTCGCAGATAAAGTATTTCAGAAGATATTTGGGATTATAGATTAAACGGGTTCATATATATATATTTCTTCTCGGAATGGCCAACAGGTAGCGGAGCAAGATTTTTGCCATTATGTAGCTAGACTGCTTTTAAACTACGTCTTGAAATATATATATATATATATATATATATATATATATATATATATATATTAGCAGATCCGGCCACGCATAGCTGTGGCTCAGTTATATTACTTTGAGTTGATATTATACATGTGACGTGAAATAGATTGTAGCATCAAAAAATCGAAACATGGCTCCATATATTAGTTGCTTACCCAACCTAGATAACGTAAAATTTTGAAGTGTCGCTCGATAAACTAACTTACACCGCCATCTGCTAGAAACTTAACGAACTTACAAACAATTATAATTCTGTTTTATAATAAGCATTTAATTTGCAACACAAAAATATTGAGGTTATTAATCGAAATAATAAGTATCCTATTCCCTAAGTTGGACCAAAGTACACAAAGTATACAAAATTTCATCAAGATCTGTTAAGTAGTTTCGGCGTTTAATGGCGACAAACATCATTACACGAGATTTTTGTATATAAAGACATCGTTCGATGTGGCACGAGGCGAGAGCTTGCTATCCCCGTTTTCACGAGACCCGACAGCCTATCTGCGTGGTCCACCGGACCACCGGCCGCGAGACAATAAGAAGGACTCGCCATCAAACAACGAGGCAGACTTATCGACGATTCCAATTAATTCGATGGACGATTCTGCATCTAAACTCTCTTAGTGACGACGCTATTAGAATAGG
Organism: Druon quercuslanigerum; assembly: GCA_010014905.2. NCBI lineage: Eukaryota > Metazoa > Arthropoda > Insecta > Hymenoptera > Cynipidae > Druon > Druon quercuslanigerum. The sequence continues at coordinate 4,704 of JAAAKG020154847.1, read as the reverse complement.
ATAGAATAGGATTCGATAGATTAAGTTATGCTCGTGATAGATTCTGGTCTATCAGACACATCAAGTGGATTGATAAAAAAAAATGTTGCGCTCTATGACTTTATTGTCACATACCTCAAAACTAACTTCCTACCCAGTAGGAAGTAGCAGGGCCAGGAAAGCGGCGTTAACCAAGATGGGTACAGAAGACAATTTATCCATCGTCACCTCGAAAAGTAAGTTAGTATGGACCCGTCAGCTTTAATAACAGTCCCTAACCTGATTTTTAACGCTTTTTCCGACTTTTCTCTGTAGTTTTACGCCACTGCAATTAAAATTAATAGAATCAAATAAAACCTTTTTTTGAACAAGATTATTCTTTGTTCTGTACAGAAAACTCGAAATGTTGGTAATGGTAAGCTGCGGGTTCCTAGAAACGCTGCCCCCAATCAGTTATATACTGATCTAAATAACGTTGAAAATTATTTGTCAATCAAGCTCCGAAATAAAACTACGAGTCTTTTTTATAACAAGAATATTTTTTATTCGCTATAAAAGTCAAAGTTGTTACAAAGTGCAACTACCCATTCGGAGAGACAATGACAAGCTTCGGGGTTCCAGAAACTCCGCCATCAATCGGCGATCATGTAGCGAACATCGAGTGCAGCTTCTGCGGGTTTAAATTTTTTGAAAGGTGTGGCGATTGAAAGGTCTTCTGCAATGAAACTGAATTCGTGAATATGATGAAGCTCTTTACCGGCAACATTCCGCGTGGAACTGCAGTCGAAAGGAGAAGATTTTGACTCTCTCGTCCACAAATTGCAGTCGTGAAGATGTTCAGCTTCTGTGGTCTTAGGTTACATTTTAAAGAAGGTGTCTATATTTAAAAAAAACATTTGAATACATTTTCTCAGTTTGGTTAAAGTCATTAATGTTATTTACGATCAATTTGAGTGAGCAAAGCCAATTCAATCAGTTAAACTCAGTTTAAATTAAGTAAGTAAGTGATTTCATTACAAAGAAAGGACAATAGTGATAAGCGACTTCCTGAAAAATCATGGATAGTCCTTTTAAAAACCCCAATCACGGCAGCCAACAGTCGTCTATTGTCTTTGGGCCAATCCCTGTGTTTAAATCGGCCAAGTTCTGGGCTGACGATGGAGGCCTTCGTCGGCTTTTCAAATTTAGCGACTTAAAGCCAAAACTTGGCCCAGTATCGGCACTATATACCAAACCAATAGTCAATTTTACTACGACTTCCAGTGTCAAAAGTAGAAAAACCAGAAACCGGCCCATACACGGCATATTACTGGGCCGAGTTTCACTTTTACTACCGCAAACCATTCGGAATGTGAGAAAACCATAGTTTTTCACAGCATCGGCTCATCGCCGTGCCGAATATCTGATCTTCCCGGGCCAAATCAGATTTTCAGATGAAAAGCCAGAATCTGGCCCAGCAGCGGCCCATTAATAATTCTAAATTCTTCTTTGCTGCGGAAAAGCATGTTTTAATTCAACAAACGAGAGTCCGGCGCATCGATGGCATATTAATGGGGCCGAGTTTCACTTTTACCATGGCAAGTAAATCGGAATGTGAGAAAACCAGAGTGAGGCACAGCATCGGCCCATTATCGTGTTCAGAATTTTTTTTTTATATTTTCGTAAAAACTAACCTCTCGGCATAAGTCTATTTGGAAATTTGTTTTTATTTTTCGTATACTGTTTCATAAATTAATGAAGTCGATTTTTTTTTTAATTTTGCGACCAGTCAGCTATCCATCTGATCAGTCGAACCAGAAATATTATTTACCTATATAGATACGGCAAGATCGACTATTATAGCGGTGCCTACATTTTGTTTCATTGAATTGAGTTGATGCTATTTCAGGTTGTTATGTTGTGCTTATCAAAGCTTTCAGAAGCTTAACATGTTTAAAACATAAACATTTCAAAATTTTATCATACGCTATGCAAATCTCGCTTTTTAAAAATATCAAGGATAAGTGAAAATAATAGTGGCAAAAATGGAGAGCCTTCAAAAAAAAGTTTAAACGTATCGTCGGCCGGATCCACATGTTTTCGACGTCTGCTCGCGATCTGATAGTGCTAAATTATGCTGTCTTTCCACAGAAAGTAAACATGTTAACGTTGGAAAATAAATGTCCTAATTTTCTAACATCTACTTTCTTGATAAGATTTTGATAATTTGTTTATTTTATGGGTGATTTTCACTATTAAACTTTATTATAATTTGACCCCTTTCACTATGCATTGCATAAATTTACATTAAAGATATGCTATTTACTTTTTATCTAAAGTATATAGTAATACTAAAGAGACTAAAATCATCGAAATCAACGAAAATAACCTCAAAGTTATTATTTTTTTAATATCACACCCATAGGAGGCGTTTTCGGATCGTTATTTAGAGAATTTTTTACATAGAGAAAGTTTTGAAAAATTGTAAAAATTTAGTTTTTAAATATTATATTAGGTGATGATGTATTCTATTTCTTTCGTTTATCATATATGTTTTTAGAAATGATCTGCAGCTTTTTATCTTAACTTTTTTTTATCTTCCATTGTTTTTAAACAGAAATAGAAAATTCGATTGTAAGAAAGAAGAATTCTCTTTGCTAAATAACAACATATGTTTATTTTTAAAATAAAAGTTCAAAAAAAATTGAAAAGAATTTTAAGCTCGGTTTTTTGGGAATATTTATTTAATAATTTTTTCAGAAAATGTCCTCATTTTCCGGACTAGTATTTAAATCTAAATGTCAAAATTAAACTTTATCGATTTTAGCGCTGCTGCAGATGATTTTCTAAAAAAAAAACTCCTAACAGTATGAGCATAATTTACTGTGGGTTAAAATCTCTCTCCATACAATTATCTTTAAGGCCGTGTCGTGCTAAAAATCAGATCTCTGGAAGATAAAATATTTCTATGATTTTAAGAATTAAAATAATATTAGCAATCAGGCAATATAGATTTTACAATAAAATTTTTTTCTTACTATCACTCCTTTCCGATTTAAAGAAAATGTTTGAACTTTAATAAATCATGCCTTTTTGTTTTAACGATTTCGGTTATAGAAAAGTAAACAGTAAAGTATCAGAGAATATTTTTCTCGAAGAAATAGGGCACTCTTTATTAAAATTCAACCATTTTTTTAAAATTGGTACGAAGCGACAATAAGAAACAACTTATTTTCAAAAGAAATTGTTTAAATAAATGATTCTTGTAACTTCTAAAATTTTTGTGTTCAACTAATCTCATAGTGGTCTTTGTTACATATTTATTTATAAGTTCTTTGATACATTTATTATATATTATATTTTATTAGATTATAATAACAAAAATACTTGCAACCTATTTTTCTTATTTTCTATTATAATGTTCATATCTTGTAGTTGATGTAGTATAGCACTGATAATAAATAATAAACATTATAACACAAAAATTTCTTTTTTATAATTATTGCCAGAAATAACTGCCAATTGCATAAGGCAGTTATCATTTCACCAATGGCACGGTATGGGCATGCGACATCGGGCCGATATTTTATATTAGTGCTTATTGATGAGCTGATAATGACAGCCAGTGACGCACAAGCGATGGTGGCCAGAATTGGAAGCCAAGTGCATACCGGAGTTATCATTTCAGCAACGATACGATATTGGCTACCGATTTTCGGCAATATTTCTGCCGATACTGGGCCAGTGCTCGACCGTATTTATTTTCGCACTTGGTACGTTCCAACGGATTCTTTGTTCTTATGTGAGAGCTGAATATAGAAAAGCGCGCAGGAGTAACTATTTTGATCCAATATGCTCGGTAAGAATTAATGAATGACTCCATTAAATATGCTACAGTTATCTCCTTGCTATCAGGAAGTACCATGTTAGTAGATTCGAGAAGTTCTTTCATTAGGAGTTCAAATGCTGTTTCAATGCACCTGGGAGAATATATGGCTGAACTTCGCTAACTACTACCAGGATCAGTGCCTCCATGCGCATCGTCTCACTTCTTGGCTAGGAAAACCGATAAGGAATGCGAAGTTGCCAAAAAGTTTAGAAACAAAAATTGGTCCTCAAATCCACAAAGCTATAAAATAAGGGAGCAAATAATTTAACAGTCGTGGAAATAAGTGGAATGAATGATAAAAATGAATCAAAGTTTAGTATACTTACACTGAAAAAACGAACCGTTAACCGAGCTGCATAAATAGCTCGGTTTAATATGTATTATTTAAAAATAACAGAGTAATGGTTATACGTAATCATGTGCTTGTTGCCATCACAGCCGAGCTAAAACGGGTAAAGTCGAATGGTAAAAAATAGCACATTAAAGGGTTGTCGGAACCTAGTTTAACACTGCAAAATTTGAATGAGTATTTCCTTGTTAAAATAAAACGACTTTTTCTGTTAGAAGCAAACAACTGCTTTGTAATAAATTTTAACCAAGCTGCACATAGTAGTTATATTTTCAGTAGCAAACCAGTCACATTTTACATAATCAATATGCTTGTTATTTTTCCTCAAGTAATATTAGCTGTTTTTAATCAATCAAATTTACTGGGTTAATTTTTAACATTCTAAGTAGCTGATTCTCACAAATTGAAGTCGATAAGTTTTAATCAAGTGCTTTTGAACTTAGTAAAAGTGAACCATGTTGAGTTAAGAGTTTTTAACCGAGTAGATATAATTTTAGCAGAAGTGCGC